>SNQJ01S0009855.1:3204-18454 GCA_010110895.2 Picea sitchensis | reverse complement strand
CCTTGAAAACCTTTTTGCGCCATCTTAACTGCGCATGGCTCCTGCAAGGAGGGTAGCTGAGCCATTAAGTGTTGAGCTAGCGTGCACAGACTTCTTTGTCTAGTTGAGGACTTCGGCATGGTTTCTTTGGAAAAAAAAATCGGTACACAGGACCTCTTCGAGCAGACCGTTTGCCAGACCCTCCATTCCCCACACTTAATGAATGAAAGGAGGTTTCAACCACCCATTCTCATCATCATTTACCCCAAGCGAAAACCAGGATCGAGGTCGCATCAGATGGCACCTGGAGATCACGACGATCCTTTCGGCGACTGGACTTGGCGCCTTTGGCCCCCTTTTGCACAGTTCCTTTCTTCCTCAAGTGACCACGGACTATGATCTTGTGCTTACTCCCAAAGGTGCTTTCGGCGTTCGCGGATATGAAGGGGCTGATCCTTGCTTCTTGAAATCGCAATGAGCGAAACGCCGAGACGGCTTAATCTGGCGCCATGCGTCCCACTAGATCTGACGGCTCTGAACTCTCCCGATGATGCCGTGGGCCCGGGCCCTGGACACTCCCGACACCTCGCGCATCGGGGATATGAAGGAGCTGCTCTTTGTGCGTCGAAGTCGCGATGAGCGAATAGGTGAGGAGCCTAATCGTGCGCCAGGTGTCTCCTCTGGACGATCGGTCGAGATTGCTTCATGATACTACGGGCCCTACTTTAAACACCTTTGGCGCTTTCGAGGTTCGGGGTTTCGAGAGATAGGAAAACATGGGACCTTCACCCTTCGAACTCCTGATTGCTGAAACGCCGACGCGAGTAGATCTCGCGCCACGCGTCCTCTGGATGGACGGCTACTATCTTTCCCTGCACACAATATGGGCGCCATCCATTGCGTTATCTTCGGCGCACCTTTCTATTCACGATTTCCCGCCAATCGTTGATATGCTCATATGGATGGATCCAAGCCATTGACACTATGATTTTGCCCGCTCACTTGATTTTAAGTCCGAAAGGGACTTCTACTGTTCGCTGCGCTTCGACGCTCCTCGTGCAACTTGCAGACCTAGATATCCCGATGCCGAAGACAAGTAATGTTGCTAACAGGTTCGAGAGAACATCACGGACATCCAATGGGGCAACATCACATAATACCTCATCCTTGAAGGGTTGGATGTCGTATGACAATTGACACTGTTAGCTGACACAAAGATTTCATCCCTGACGAAGCCACCCGATGTTGTATGGTTGTGGGTGTGGTGTTGTCGACAATCCTAACTGTTTGACGACCTCTGCTGAGATGAGGTTCTTCTGGCTTTTTCTATAAACAATAAAATGCAGCGGGGTCCCCTTCACCCACATCTGTGAATGAAAAAGGCTCTCCCCCTCTTCAGGATTTGTTGGTTCTTCTGGTTGAATTGTTATGGTCATGATAATAGCAGTGGGGTCTGCGTCGATGATCTGTCTTTTTTCATTATTTTCTGAATCAAATTATGAATCAGGGTTCGACTCCTTGCCTTTGATTTCGGCCACCAATGACTATTATGAGTGACATTCATCAGTGTTGTGCCAAGGGATTTTGTGGAAATCGCACCATTTTTTGGTGTCCTTCTTCGTCTTCTCGTGACCCTTCTTTTGCAGTGACTTGGACTGGTTTTCAGGAGATTGTTTGTTAGGGCTGTCTTTATCATACTTTGGTTGTTGTGGATTTGAAAACCTGAACTCCCGTTTGTTCTGGTGCTTAAATTTCTACTCGATTTTAACAACATATCGATAAGCAACACCGAGTGATGAGATGTCCAGAAAATCCATTTCAATTTGGATGTATTTGTGTAGAGCCCCACGGTATTTCAGAACCAAATGTCGTTCAGAGTCTTTGATACCCAACTTGGTGTGCAAGGTATGGAAGGTATTGGTGAACTCTGGAACTGCTTGGCCCCTCTCTTGCCGCAATGTGGTCCATCTCATATACTATTCCTCATAGTTGCCAACAGGGTAATACTGTTCCTTTACCGCATCCATAAAAAAATCCCAAGTGGGATCGGCCCCATATATTCTAGACTCTTTTGTGGAAGTTTAATCCCAGTAAGTTTCCCACCAATGTTTGACATGGGGGAGATCTATAAGGAGTGCGAGGGTGAACTTTTCCCTGTCGAAAAAATGGTGAACAAAGAAATAACCTTCTAGCAGATTTAACCATTTGTCTAGGGCATTTGCATCTATCTAACCGTCAAATACATGAATATCAAAATTAACATGTACCTTTAATGGAGAGGTGCTTCCAAAGTGTCTGTTTGATGAAGATGTGCATGTTTCTATCAGCGGGCATTGAAGGATGTGGGAAAAATTCTCCATCATTTCGTCCCTCTGTCGCATGAGAGCTTTCTCAAGCAACAGATTGATAGAATCATGTGCTCCGTCATTTTTATTTTCTTCTGCCATGGAGGGTTTCTTGGGCGTGCGAGAGTGATTGTCTTAAGAGAGACAAGCTCGAGACCCAACTTGCTATACTCGGACCTCGACGGGGACATGCACTGAAAAAAATGATCAAGAGCAGCCTGCTCTGAAACCATTGATCCGTATTATTTTCGACACGAAATGAGAGTGGAGATATAATAAAGAAATGTAAAAAGATATCTCAGATATCCAATATTATAACAGAAATGTATCAGAGATGCAACCATAAACACAGATATACAGTAATACACAATTTTCTATTAATGAGCGAAAAATGTACAAAGACTGTAAAATATAGAGTTAAAGACTCGCTAGAATGGTGGCAACTTGTCTCTGAGAAGAGATGTGATGGCTATTCACATCCGTGAGAAGATCATTTTACAATGAGGCTCCAAAGGCCTTTTTATCATAAAGAAAATCCAAAACCCTAACCCCGAAAGATGAAAAACCAACAGTTTTGTGGACCTCGTTTTGGGTAGTTTGGTGTATCAACTTCCCGGGGGCGTAACTTTGTCATACAATCTTCATTTGGGGCTCATGATAGCTCTTTGGAAAGGTATCATCGAGGAGATTCATTTTGGGGGTGAGCCAGTTGGAAAAGGTGGGTGGCCACCAATATCCACATGGACCACCTTCCCTTCCAACAACTCCGACACCATTGATGTCAATGTAGCTAAACTCTGCTCAAAACGATCCAATTTGTCCCCGAGATCTTCTTCGTCTTCATAATGTTCTCCTGACATTCTTGATGCTCTACTTCGCTCTAGCCCTGCCAACAATTCTTGTCCCTTTATTTTGTAATCATTACGGGTACTTACCATACATGTCTCATTGAATGTATTCGAAAATCTGCTATGATACCATCTGATCTATATACGGGAGGCTTATAGCCTATTCGTCTCACTAACATGAAATTCTCTGTTAAAATAATTATAACTCTAGTTGTTTAGATGTCGGAAATAAATTCTTGACCAATCAAGTGCCAAGTCAAGTCAGAAAATGCAAATCAGGTCGAAGCAAAAAAAATGAGTCGAGAAATGCAAGTCGAAATTACTCAAGTCAGATTAACCCAAGTCAAAATTACCCAATTTGAAATTACTCAAGTTGGATTTACCCAAGTCAAAATTACCCAATTTGAAATTACTCAGGTTCAATTTACCCAAGTCAAAAATCCTCGAGTTAGATTTCTTCTAAGTCAAGTCGACCAAGAGATGTCTATCGGTCGAATGGGGAAGGAAATTCGACCAAAAGAGAAACCAGGTCAAATTTTTAGTGACCAACAGCTAGAAGGAATGTCTGAGGGTGAATTTACTCACCAATAATGTCATAAAATGTTTTGGAACGAATTTGGGTAACCCATGGTGCACAAAAACATAGGGGAGTTGATTTTAATATCCCCCGACAAATAAAAACGTTTGCAGGTCAATTTTAATGTTCGACAACAATCAAGAACGTTTTAGAAGTCAATTTGGCATACGATGACGGAGGAAAACGTTTTGGGCGAATTTGGTAGCAGACAAGTTTGCAAAACATGGATATGGTTCATGGGCAGCCAATGAACACCCAAAAAACCCCATACTTAGATATATATGATGTCTATGACTTATGCCAAAGGAAAAATGCCCAACAAGATCAAGAAGTTGAACGATGAAAAACAAAATTAGAAACCCCCGAATAAGTAACAATGACTCTAGGAGGGTCGTCGATTTCTAACCTTTGAATTCATTGTACAACTACAATTAAAGCGATGTTAGTCTAGTGTATTAACCCAATGAGAACCATATTAATATAAAACAAGCTCATACAATATCAATGCAAATTTCTCGTCTCTAGAACATACACAAACGACCATTAAATTACAATGCAAACATTAACCATTCCTAAGCAAACATAAACCATGACAATCATCACACATAGACTCAGATTTTTACCTTGGAAACCCAAATGGGAAAACCATCATTCTTTTGGCTTTAGCCAAGCTCTTATTTATTCAACAATGGGCAAGTTACAAGCTCTCTGGTACATGTATATGCTCCTCAGTAAGATCTGGGCAACCTCTCTACATCATTCACAACCAGAGAACCCTTTTCTCGTTGTTGGGATACATTATATAGAATGTTGTGTCGAATGGGAGCATAACTGGAAGGTCAAGCATCCCAACGCTTCGGCTTCTCTCCAGTTTGTCTCTCCTCCATTTCTTTATTTATTTATCTTTTATCCCACATGGGAAAGGTATTATGAGTGTCTCTTTATTCCTTTTCATACAACCATATATTGCCTGACTTTACATACATTACATATAAAATTGGACATCAATCATGATGACATGGGGCCCTTCACATCAACAAGTCAATATCCTTCTTCACCCATAACCTTAACAATGTCTGTGTTATTCATCTTCGAGTCTTGTGTTGATAACCAATTGTTCTTGTCGGATCCGATTCAAATCACTTGAGTTGAGAGACAAAGTTGAGGAGGTCCCACAGATACAAAGTGATGCATCTTAGGGGACACAACCTTAGGTGTCGAGTACAGCAAGTTCAGGGGTGATTGGTCCACCCAATACAACTATAGGTTCACAGATGCCTTACATACAAACAAGAGGTGCACGCGCTTGAGGATCTCAAACTACATTGCAGAGATCTATTGATGAAACTCAGGGGCATGAGGAGACTACTCCACCAAAGGTTACTTTAGGGAAGAAGAAACCGAGATGGTTTTAGGAGACCATGAAGGAAGTCAAGGAGTATGTTGGGGAGCCCCAGATGTTGATAAGAGAGAGCAGAGTGCCATAGAGGTTTGGTTCATACTTGGCTATGGTGACAAGCATCACATATTCCGATTTCACTACTGATGAGCAGATTGCAACATTCTCATCAAGTCCTTGCCAAGGGGCAAGCATGTATGCTTCAATGACAAGATGAGAGTGGCGAATAACACTTTCGTCGGTGAGAGGGAGTGTTGAGTTTTGGGTACCTTGGAAAGTGGTTCCCTTGAGTTATTGAGTGTCTAACTCAAAGGGGGAAATGCTTGACCCTTACCATTTTACTTTATGTTATAAAGTCAAAGTGACTTTATTAGCACTTAAGTCACAAAGTGACTTTATTAACATAAAATGACTTAGGAAACTTAAGTCAAGGGGAGATTTAATATGAACCCTTGATCTTGGTTGGCTTGGATCTAATCTTGGCCATTGGTTTCCTAGGTTAGCCTAAGAATGAGGCTAAAGGAGAGGAAAGGAGGGAAAAGGGTTTTATTGTTCACTTGAGAGAGTTGAGTGAAGAAAAAGAGGAGAGGATAAGAGATTTGGAGAAGGAAGATGCACCTTTGGGAAGGAGGGCCACAAAGTAGGCTTGAGGACACATCTTGAGAGGAGGGGTGCAAGCTAGCTTGAGGGCGCACTTGTGGAGGAGATGGGCAGATTCCTTGAGAGGAGGAAGGGTGCATCTAGCCATACAAGTGAGGCACACTTGTGAGAGAGCAAGGCAAACCCAAGGAGGAGGGCGCACCTAGCTTGGACGCAAACTTCAAGGCAAATATGAAAAGGCAAGGAAAGGGGCGCATTCATCCAAGATGGGCGCAAATCCCAAGGAGGGTGCAAGTTCCAAGGAGCAGTGAAGCTAAGCTTGAGAGGAGCTAGCTTTTGTATTGAGTTCCTTTGTATTATTTCCTTGTTGCTATATTTGCTTGAGATCTCCATAATAAAATTTCTTTGTTGCTGGTTTTCCCCATGGGGGTTTTTCCAGGGTCATGTTGACCAAAAATATCTGTGTATAAATCTTTTGGTTTGCTTATTTCCTTATCAACATTTAGGTATAAAGATCCTATAGGAGTATTTTATGTTTTAATACATGTTGAAAGGATAACAATGGACAACAAAACTATCCTATTTAAACCCTTCAACACGAGGCATTAAAAGAGCATTAAATCAACAAATTAAGGGTAGATTCAGTGGGAAAAAAAATCCGAATCGATGGCTATCCTAAAGGAATAAGAAAACAGTCTTGAAATACCTTGAAAGTTGTGCCCAACAAGAGGTCAAGGACAAACCTATTGAGAAACCTTTAGGAACCTCAAAATTCTTCACTGAATAATTCCAACCAGTAGATTGACATGGGAAGAAGGCCTAATGACCTCTCTCTTTACCCTTGACATTTCTACCCTTGTCTGTTGTCTAAACCATCCTTTCACTACCGATTTTTTCAAGGGTATACAATGAGCAGTTGGGGATTCCTTGACTTTCCTTCAATGCAACATTTGCTTATTTCTTTGCATGGTTGGTTGGTCACATACTTAACCATCCCAAACCACCATGAACGTTTGGCATATGATGCACATCATTCCATATTCTTGCTAATTTGAGGGTCAATTCACATCCAAGGTTTCAAGTTTACAATTTGTGTTGATTTGTACCATGTGCAAGGACTGTAGGGTGTTGATACATATTGGTTGATTTGAACATCTCTAATGGCACAAGTAAACCGATGACCAAACTTGATTGCATATGTACCTTGAAATCATATTTGGTAGCTTCGTATCTTTGTTGATTTAGTTGCATTATGTTTGACAACTGTACCTTTTATTACAACCATGATGTTTTATTTGGTTCATAGCACACATATGGTGGTTATAATTGTTGAAGGAATGCAAATTTGACTAGTTACAAAAATGTTACATAACTGCTCCAATACACTATTGACAACATCCATTTTATGCTCAAAGCGTGTCATGAATACTTGTCAATGCTTCAAACTTGTTGCTCCACTAAATAAAGATGATGATTAGTCTCATGGATATAATCTCGCAAATAGATATATGCTCTTGTGCTTAGCAAGTTTTACATTAAATATTTTGTATTACATGTTTACGATGAATGGTACATTGATGCGATGCAAGCAATTCCAAGCATTTATTCTCTCGTGTGCTTTAAGTCGTTTCATATGAGAAGTCAACCAAGTCAAACTAAGCCCTTGCTCTCTTATCCTGATTATAATGATAGGACTTAACTTGACCAAATAGGAAAACCCTCCTTAGGTTAGAAACCCTGGCCTAGAAGTGTAGAGACAAGGTCACTGAGGTGACAGTGGGCGGCTTGTCTATCCATTGCCCCAAGCCCTCCCTTGCAGGGCCGAACTTTCCCTTAATGAGAGTTTGAGTAGTAACAATATCCAAGACAGGGCTAAGTGTGGAGGCTATCTTCATTAAAAAATGATCAAGTGCATGATAAAGTTGAAATACCTTTAATATCCTTCTTTTTAAGAATGATTGAAAAAGTTATTCAACAAAGTCTCAACCTACCTTTTTATCACTATATGTAATTTAAAGGGTTAGAGCCTCTTTTGTTCAATCCTTCACAAATGGCCCTTTTGGCCCCTTCCATTGTGTGTAATGGTGGTTGAGGCTTTAATGTATTTAATCACTAACAAAGTAGGAAAGGTTTATTAAGGGCCTCTCTCTTTAAACTTGAGATTAATCAATTTTATATAAAAATTTCACATATAAAATAAAATCTCAAGATATAAGAGAAAAATATTGAAGTGGAATGCAATTTTAATACGAAATGTCTTTGTAGTTGCAAGTTTTGTAATTATTGTAAATATTGCATAAATAACAATCACAAATAAGAGATTATTCATAAGGCATGCTACTTAAATAACATATGATATTGACATTGAAGTGAGTGAGGATGGTGTTGCATTAATCTAGATATTTGCACTTCAATGTCAACTTTCATATTGAAAAAGTTTTTGATGTGGATTATACTTTACAAACAATCATCTTTGTCTCTTAATTGTTATGCATCCCAACATGTGACAATGTTAGTAAGAAATAGAGCGAGGACGCTATCACATCAATCCATATATTTGCACCCTAAATCCAATCTTTGGATTGACAAAGCTTTTGGTGTGAATAATGATTTATAAACCACGTGTCTCACAATTGTTATGCATGCGAGATTATTGAAAACACATGATCAAAATACACATAATTTCAATGAAACTACTAATATGAAGCAAAATCCTCACACAACTATATGCCAATATAGTAGTAAGACTTGGATTTCGTATGAATATCACCTCCACAACATTTATAAGTCACATAGGGCTTACACAACATGGTACAAACTCAAAACTCAAAACCTTTTTAATATGTGGATATGGATACTTAACTAAAACACCAAATGAGTGTTATACACTCTAAAACTAACTCAATACTTCAAACCAACTCTTATGGATATGGGTCCTTAACCAAAACCCACAAACTAGGGTGTTCGATAAGGTACCTACATCATTAATAAAAATTCAACCCATAACACTATATGTGGCACTATGGCATTGCACAACCACCACAAAAGGGGTTGAACTTGAAATCAACTGCATATGATTATCACTCATTAACCAAAATAGGGACAAGGATATATGATTATCACTCATTAACCAAAATAGGGACAAGGATATATGATTATCACTCATTAACCAAAATAGGGACAAGGGTGTTCCCAAAGGTACATTTTATTTTAAAGGAAAACAACCTAGTGGACTAAAAACCCTAAAGGTTGAACTCTACCTCACCCTAGCACATTACAATTAAAAATAAAAATAGAAACAACATATTGCACTAAAATTCGAAGGTTAAATTATAATAATAATAATAATAATATATTTTTAAGGTCATGCCAAGCTAGCACACCAAATTGGTGTATGAGACCCCCTTGTTTGTGGGACAAGGGACCCCCCTTCGCCCAACGATTTGACTGGTAAAGTCTACGAAGGTATACATACCCTACCCCCTCTGGATTTGAACCTGTGACCTCTTAAGAGGAAACACATGTTCTTAACTATTAGACCCACTTAGAGTGTATATAGAACGTTTACCCACTTAAGCAATTTTACTAGTGAGAAAGAATGAGGGTATTAGAACGTTTACCCAACGCCATTTTAAACGCTATATAAATGTAAAATTAAAACACATGGATGAATGGGAAATATAAATTGTTTCTTTTAAGACATGTTTTATAATGGTTGAATGAAAATACATGCCATGGGCCGCAGAAATCAAAGCCTTTTTCCCGGTCTTTCCATCTGACCCGCCGGAGCAGAGCAAAGCAGAAGACAAAGGTTTTCCTCGAGAGGATTCCAAATGAGTTCAGCCAATTCCGATGACGTTGCCCAGCCATGGCAGTCCTATCACACTGTATTCACCAATGCAAAAGCCGGTATTTCTCCTTCTTCACACGTTCTATATATTTCAGTTAAAATTTGCGTTAGCTCCACTTTCCTCCAACTTTGCAGCGACTTCTGTAAGGTTTATATACTGTGATAAAGTGAAGCCTTTCTGAACAAATACTTAAATCGGGTAAATTTGAAACGAAAAGCGATCATGCGAATGCCCGTAAATTATATTTTGAAATTCCAGTAGGTGTGACTCATAATGTAGAAAATTTGTTGGATTCTTTCTAAATTAATTATTTTCCAACTTAAGAAAAAATTCTTACTGTGCTCATAAAATTTTATATTCGGTCGTATGGTATTCGGCAGGAATGGGCTTTCGTCTGCCTAAATTTTGTGAAGCATATGGCCATATTGTTGAATTAAGGGCTTCCAGTCACTGGTTGGCGTAATCAGTCTGTATAGGTTGACAATTTAGATTTTACGCTATCTTATTAGCTTTTTCTTATCACATGGCAAAGCAAAATGAAATAAATGCATACATACATATACGAGGCTTCGTTGACAATAAAAAATCACTGAGGGCGAGGAGCAAGTTGTTGGGATTCGGCAACCCTTTTGTTCAGGGTTCATTAGGCGCATTGGATGCTAGCAAATGATGCACGGCAGTACACAGCTAGCGAGGTTGACATGTGCCGAAGCCAACGATTTTTTCCATGCGATCAAATCATTAAATTTTTTAATAGCTTTTATGGTGTGTATTAAATGGCATTCGAATTGGTGAACAGGGGGTTGGTTCAGGGGCGAGGTCGACACAGTGCTAAGCCGTCTACTGGGATTCCATTCTTGTTGTGGTCTGTCCCACCCAAATGGTATGAGTTTCAAAATGATAAAGCTGGGTGCGCACCTCTGGCAATTTTTGGGTATCTCAAAGCACTTCCAACAAAAGTTAACATTAGAAACTTTTCAAACTGCTTTACAGTTGCAATTTTTTAACCTGATACTATCGCTTGAAAAATTGCGTTTTTTAAAAGCAGTTTGGAAATATCGTGATATATCGTCAAAATATTGCCAGTGTACGGAAAAAATCGTCTGGGCCACGATATGAAGCCTATAAAGTTTGATTTTTGGAATTTTTTTCCTCATTTTGAAGAGCAAAAGTAAGGGGTTGAGAGCAAAGGAGTTACTCACCATCTTCCATCGTGTTGACATGGGGAATTTGAGTGTTGTCATTGCCATTAGCAGGTTAATTGTGGAGTTGGAATTTCTTCCCATCTACTGTTTTCATATTCCCAGGTATGTGGAAATTTAAGCTTGTATTTTGTATGTTTTTGGAGATTTAAGCTGGGGTTTGTAATGTCTGTTAGCTGTGCCACTTCTTCCAGATTTTTAATGGGAGATTTAATTTTTATGTATGTTTGATATTTTATTTGTAACATTCTGTGTTCATTTCCATTTCTTTTTGTGCCCTAGGTTTAATTAGTGCCCTATGAAAATGTCGAAACTGTTGGATCCATTATGGGAAAACGGTGAGCTGCTTGAGCCTCATAATTGACAAAGGTTGTCTTGCAAGTTGCGTGGCAAAGAAATGAATGGTCAAATCAGCCACTTGAAATACCACCTTGCAAAAATTCCAGCGTATGAAGTGGGAATATGTGAGAAATGAACCTCAAAACTCGTTTATATTGCAAATTAATCACTCAATGAAACAAGTGGGAAGAAAGAAGAGAGCAACTTTGAGACTTGAATTTGCAACTAGAGGATTTGCAATAACCTCCGGAACCACATAGTTATCAGGGACGAGGGGGAAGTGATAGTCTCTCCTTGGACTCACCTTCTCAATGTCCTCTACAACCTCACCTTTCTTTGTTTTGAGTGCCCTTGTTGGGGCACAACCTTCTATTAGGTCAATGGTTAAAATAAAGGAGAAGTAAGAAGTAAACAAGGTTGTGGGTAGATGTTTTCCATGGAGTGACATTCCTTTCAACATTATCAAGAACAACCTATTTTACTAAGTAGTGTTTGATGTTGATGGCTCAGGGTACAAGGCCAATTTATCAAAATGGAAAGTTCAATTGCAGTTGCAAATTGGAGGAGCTTAGGGAATCATGGGAAGTCACCGAATGCATCATGATGTTAGACAATTGGACAGATGGGAAGGGTAGGACCATTCTTAGTTTCTTGGTTAATTGTTCTAGGGGGATGATGTTTATTAAATTTGGTGATGCATCCACCCGTGTTAAAGATGCTTCATTATTACATGAGTTGTTGGATGGGTTCATTTAGGAGATAGGCCCGTAGCATGTTGTCCAAGTCAAAATGGATAATGTTGTTAATTTTGTGGCTGATGACAAGTTGCTTGTGGAGAGGTATCTGACCTTGTTTTGGAATCCTTGTGGCACCCATTGCATTGTTTCGATTTTAGAGGATATGGGCGAAATTTCTTATATTACGGATATCATTGGATCGACTTAGAGCATCAAAAAACTTTATATATAATCATGCATGCATTCTTAGCTTGATGGGAAAATTCATAGGGAAATGGGAGTTGGTGCAACTTGCAATCACATTTTTCGTCACCAACGTCATTTCGCTTTAGTCTCTCGACACTTGTATGTTGGAGTTGAATACAATGTTCATTTTAGATGAAGGCCATGCTTGCTCATATAGTTGTAAAATGGACAGGAATGCCATAGGTAAGTTAGTTTACCAGGAGATTTTTTGGGCAAGACTGGAGGAAGTGTGTACCATTAGTGAACCTTTGGTAAAGGTTCATTATTTGGTTGATGGGGAGAAACCCATAATGGGCTACTTACACGAGGTGATGGATAGGGCCAAGGAAGCTATTCGTACCTATTACGAGGATGAGGGGGATGAGGGGTTAGGCAAACAATTATTGATATGGTAGTTGATTTATGGTTGATGGAGCAATAAAGTCCATTGTCCCATTCATGCAGTAGGGATCTACATTGGCCCCACGTTTTCTTACTCATGTGGTTTCAATGTTGATAACATTGACATCGACAAAAAATCGACGAGGGTCTGAAAAACATCTTCTCAGAAACATCGACGAAAAAATCAGCAAAAATCGACAAACCACGACAAACATTAAAAAATACAAATTATATTCATTTTTTTCAAAATTTTAAACATATAAAGCAACAACAACATCAGATAAACACATTGGCACATAAATACAGAGAAAGCTTTGATATATATGATGTAGTGGATGCCGAATAAAAAATGATATATCAAAGTCGATACTGAATCYTGAACCTTGATAACTGTCCAATCAAGGACTGAAAAGTTGAGAAACAATACAAAATGACATCACATATATAAATGTATCTCATCATCATGAGGTAGATGTACAATGACAAAAGKAACAAAACTAGCAGTTAGCTATCTGACATCAGTGCCCTCTCCCCCTTTTATGGGAAAAGTGTTAGATTTTGGTAGCTCGGAGGTACTTCTACATTGGAGGTGCCTGACYTGTAGAAGTGACCGAGCATATTTCTCTCTAGTGRCTTTATGAAGTGTTTTCATAAAGTGACTTTATAAAGTGATTTTATAAAGTCAAGTTGAGCCTTTTAATATTTAATGGGTAAAAGTGACTTTATGAAAAGTGGGTCACTTAAGTGATTTAAGTGAACTCAACGAAAGATTAAGTCACGACCGTTGATCTCAAGGGAAGGTGAAGAGTCACTCAAGGGAGACCAAGGGTTAGACGAGTTACTCATTAATGAGTAATAAAAGGAACACTAGAGGAGAGATGGGACACACCTTTTGGGAGGAGAGGTTGAGAGGAATGTGAAGAGTCACTCAAATTCCAAGAGAATTCCAAGAGAGTGTTGAGCTGAAGGAGAAAGGAGAAGGACAACAAGAGAAGGGGTGCACTTTCCAAGATGGAGAGAGGGCACACACCCCAAGACAAGTACAACATTGAATGCTGGTTCGTACAATTGAGAAAGGAGCAGTATAGTATGGATTTGAAGAGGTTCGTACAATTGTGAATGCACAAAAATCGAGCCTGCAGATGACACAGATTTTTAGGTGTTGAGGTTGTTGAGTTTTGGTCCATAAGAGTGTTGTTACTGTTTACGAATGCTGAGAAATTTCTGTTGATGTTGAAGACCGTACAATAGAGACCATACTATTGATTATTGGCACAGTTTTCGAGGTAGATTTCTGTCGCTGATAATGTGGGTTTTTAGCACAGAAATATGTGTTTGTGGGCACAGTTTGTAAGTTCAACACTGTTTAATTAATGTTGTAGAAGACTGTTGTTGTAAACTCATAATTTCTCCTGTGAAGCTCAATAAAGATGACTCTCTTGGATTGGTTTTCCCATGTTGGGTTTTTCTAGAGGCATTGCCTAGAAATTCAACATGTCAAATGTGGTGAATGTGCCGATGTTCATTTATATTCCGATGCTATATTTTCAGATTGCTTAGTCTCTTGTATTTCTGCTCATAGTTATAGTAGATGCGTTAGGTTCCATTGCTTTATTGTTGAATAACTATAGGAGGTTGAAATCTAGTGTTGGCTAAGTGTTTGAGATCAATTTTCAACACGGTATCAGAGCATGAGCTCTGAGGCTCAGCAGACAAGAGATTTGACACTTGATTTGCAGTGAGTGCAGAGGGGTTTTTCCTCAAAGAAGGAAGGGAAAGCGGAAGTCTCTTGGTGAGATGCCAAGACCAAGGGATTTTTGGTGAGATGCCAAGGTTGAGATCTTTGGTGAGATGCCAAGATTAGGATCTTTGGTGAGATTCCAAGATCAAGGCTTGGATCAAGAAGGACTTTGATTCAAGAAGGTCTCAGATAGGTGGAGAAGGACTTCCATTTAGAGATCATGTAGGTCAAGCAGGAGAGAGAGCAGAGGCAGCCTCAAGTTGGCTTCAAAGGGAGTTTGGAGTTGAGTTCCAGAGGGAGTCTGGAGTTTGGATCAATGTCAATGAGAGAGCAAGAGGCTCATCTCAGCGGGCCCAGGAGCTTTGAGATGACACTGATGGAGGGAGGAGCACATGGATCTTGATCAGAGTTCAGTGCAGGTAGTTAGAGATGCTTTGAGTTCAGAGGGAGCAGAGGCTTCCAGTGCAGTGAGAGTGGCTACAACATCAGAGGACATGATGAGATTGGAGACAAATTCTAGTGGAGGTACCAGAAGTACCTCCCTTGCTAAGAGGGAGTGTTAGATTTCGGTACCTCTGAGGTACTTCTACATTGGAGGCGCCCAATATGTAGAAGTGACCGAGCATATTTCTCTCTAGTAAGTTATGAAGTGTTTTCATAAAGTGACTTTATAAAGTGATTTTATAAAGTCAAATTGAGCCTTTTAATATCTAATGGGTAAAAGTGACTTTATGAAAAGTGGGTCACTTAAGTGATTTAAGTGAACTCAACGAAAGATTAAGTCGTGATCATTGATCTCAAGGGTGTTGAATTTTCACTATGCTAGGTTCAAGCATGAAGTTTATTTCAATTTTAACATTTTCTTGAACCATAAACAAATGCAGCTACACCATTAACAATTGCTGCAATAACCAAGATCACAAGAAGAAATACCATGCACAAGAACACAAGAAATATCCTGGGAAACCCTTCTCAACAAGGGAAGAAAACCCAACAATCCTTTGC
>SNQJ01S0009854.1:165622-193002 GCA_010110895.2 Picea sitchensis | reverse complement strand
TCTTAGAGTCGCCCTTAAACACGGAACTTTGTCATTTGCACGTATCATAATTCGGTGAACCTCTGCACTGAGCCAATCCTTTGAGTTCCTTTCACTCCTTTGGGTCACCCGACGCAAGTCATAGTATCCATTACATAGTTTTGGTCCCTGTCATGTTTTGTTGTCATGCCTCAGTGTTCAAGGGATGTATCTGCCTCGAGAGTCAGCCATCCCAAATATCTTGCCTCAAAACTTGTGTCATTCCATGTCCATTTGCTCTGCCAATTACATATCTATGTCTGTTTCATGTCGTTGATGGGGGATACATCAAGGCCCTCCCTCGACGAGTCTATTCATGTCGACTTCAACACATTATCCAGGAATTAGACTTAGAAACTAGTTAGTACTTTGGGACCTGCATGCCTCAATGGCAGGCCTCCTCACATTCGATAGTAGGTTTACATCATTGACCTCTGATCGAATGATTCCACTGATGTTCGACCTCATCTCATCTATTCACGTTCGATGGAATGTACTAAGGTACCTTGGGAATCATTGACATTAATGGTGATCTCCCTCGCATTTGTTAACGGTTTACATCATTGACCGGTAATCAAGTGGTTTCCACCATGTTCGACATCAGGACATCTATTCACATGGTTAGAATCGTACCACATTGGGATTGGTAAGAAGACCCTGGGTTGAGTAATCACTTTGATATATGCTGTGCCCAGGTTGCGAAGGAGTTCTGGACAAAGAACACATACATTGTTACATAGATCCACTTTGTATTGGTCATGACTATGTCTTATCATCTCGTAGATCCACTGTGTATTCTCTGTGGCTACGATCAGTCTGATTCATTAGAGTATAGATCCACATTGTATCTTCAGTGGCTATACCTTTTTATCAATACAATTATGGATCCACAGTGTATCAGCTACATGTACCTTTTTATCAATACACTATGGATCCATTGTATTCTTTCATCATATCCTGCTAAGTCTGGATCACCCAAGCATAGGTATGCCCCGCCTTTGGGTTTTGAAATATCATGATATTTGTTGGATGTTTGTGTGTACCTTGTGGGTTCCCCAGGCCCATACCCTTGCTTGAGAGTCTACAAAGCATTTTCGCTATCGGGCTCATATTCTAACTTCATACTTTGGGAAATTGCTACACATCAAAATTACTCACTTTGAGGTGCCTAGTGTCGCCATTACAAAGTTCAAGAAGTGTCGAGATTTTGCTCACAAGTCGTAGTATCGCGAGATGTTGCTCATAAGTGTTGAAAAGTGTCGATTTTTTCTCATCAGGTCGCAGTCAAGAAAAGAATACCGCCATGACGCTTCATGTTGTGCCTATAATGACATGATAATGACACTTGAAACACCTCAAACATTTGATTTGAAGAGGAGAAATGAGTCAACAGGCTTGCAAACTCACATATAAGAAAGCACCTCAAAAATCGAAGCCTTTGAGAGGAGCCATCTCCTTACACTACCTCGCAGCCTGCCCCTCATCGCTAGGAGCCGCTATAACCATCTCCGGCCCTTTTGAGGGAGCTTATAGATTTTGAGAGCGCTGGTTCCCCCCCTAAAGCCTACTAGGAGTGCTACAATGCTCGATGGGTCTCTTGAGGGAGCGCCACCTATTCTCGAAGTTGCTGTTTTTGAGATGAATGGGGAAGTATTATTCTCATTCTGGAAAGCATTTGAGCCGAATCCCTCAGTCCACCATGATCCTAGCGGTATCCTCAATCCAAGGAAAATCCTCAACTTCCCAAGGATATCTTTGCGGTTAAAGCCTCCAAGGCTATATAAGAAAGTTTTATCATGGTGAAAGGAGGACTGAAAAAGGAGAATGATTGTCAACTCTATGATCTCTCACAAGTGGGACCGCAAAATAGAGAATGTCAAACTATGATCTCATGAGTGAGGACTGAAAATGGAGAATTACACCAAACTTCTGATCTCATAAGGGAAGTCAGAGAATTGAACATATGAAACTTATGTTCTTCGAGGAAACTCAATACCAAAGGAGAGTGATTAGTGAAGCTATTGTTATCTAGGTTGTGTATATTTCAGGCAAGGGTTAGACAAAAGGGGACTTGACTTAAGTTGTCGTGATCGTGATTCACGACAGGGGTACTGCCGTTATTCATCAATATGACACACTTTGCCTATTTCTTTCTAGTTTGTGCCCGATGTTATACGAACTTATCATTGGTTGATAGATCTATTTTCAAGCTAATATCAATAATAGAGTAGGAAGTGGTCGTGATCTTGCTTGTTCCGCATACCTCAATGGTTTTGAGGATTGAGCTAACTCCTGCTAATGGTGGACAAACGTCACTAAGAGGTACTTCCTCGTTATCCTTCCTGCCTCATGCATTAGTTTAGATAGATTTGAAAGGAAGCTGTCCACGCTAAGCATTTTTCTATTTTAGGTTAAGGCTGGCCTTAGAGGTGATCTAATTGCCCCAAGTAGTGGAGATTTTCCTACAACAATGATACATGACCTTAGGTTGCCCCATGAGGTTCACCAACATCAGTTGTAATTTTGTGGGTTCCATAGTCCCCTGCCTTTCCTCAAGCTTAGACAAGAGTACGTGGCATTCCTTCCTGTAATACGCTTTCAGAGTTAATAATCGCAGCAGCAAGGATTATGAAAAATCCGCTACTAAGGGGTTCATTAAGACAATTATAACATATTATTTGTCCTCGACCTCAACCTACACCTCCTCCTCACCCTCTATATCCACCATGAGGATTGAAGTTTCCTCCCCAGGGGAGTTGTAATCGGCAGTATTTCCTTTTTATTGTACTTCACCTTGAATCTTGTATATGCTGTCCTCAATTTTCATGATTGAGATCATAAGCTCTACAATTCCAATCATCATGCCCCACCGGACACATACAAATGTGTAATACAAGTTTGTGTAGGTTCCAATATACTGCATGCATTAAGACTCACATAAGGGATGCGTAGGCTTCACACACATCACCCGGCAAAGTTAACTTGCTTCAAGGCCCGACGCCTCCTAAGGCCAACACTCATGAAATAAGACGTTGTTCCTATCATGAACTTATAATATGCATCTTACCCAATTTACATCTTCCTTTTTTATTTTCCTATCTTTCTTCATATCCTTGACCAGAAAGATAAACTAGTTAGTTGACTCAAGATCTCGCTCATGCCCGAGATCGATTCTCCCATAGGTGTTGATTCAAGCTTCTCATGGTTTATTTCAATTCTTCCGCTGATGCAATATTCGCTACCGAGAGGGGACTCCTCGATGTGTGGTAACAACGTAGTGATGAACCATTCTTTGTTCGCTCATTAGGACTTAAAAGTTAATCACCGTTAGGTCTTGAATCTTCAAGGTTTAACTCCCAAAACAGTTCCGCCAATTCTGCTTGATCTCTTTTATCTCTAAAATACATTGTGACTCCGACTTAGGTTTTTGAACCTAAAATCAACAATATTGATCTCTTTCAGTGACTTAGGCTGCCCTAGTCCTTGGACAAGTTTCACATACCAGCTCACCACTGTCCCTTAGCATAGTGTTGAACTGGGTTCTCTTGATGGCTTCGTTGGTGATACTTTAATATTCCATATGGATTCACACATAAACCAATGTTGATCTGGATCTTCAGATCCACTTCACCTCTAAAGATAGGGGGCCTCATTTCATCTTCCATAGAGATAACTAGGCTTCTTGTCCGAGCACATGCTGAGCTACCGCATCAATTCTATGAGGGACTGTGGTTCTCGACTTTCATTCTCAATGGCCAAGGCACCGCTGGAGACAATAGAGGATTAATGTTACTTAGTTCAGTAGTCCATGTAGTTCCTGAGGTTTTTGGATCGCTTTGGTGAAGTTATTCAAATTCCCCTTCTTCGCTCGTGGATTTGAATGTTCTTCGTCGGGTTATATCTACCTTTTCCATCAGAGAAACCCTTCTCCGCATTTTTCTTTAAACAAGTTCCTTGGCAGTGAACCCTCTTGGAATACTTTCCCATTACTGCATGTCCTTCTTGTGTGTCGCTGTCGCCGCCCGAAGTTCCTGAACATTACATTTCGTGTCTTAACAATTCCATCAGATTCTTTAAGATGAAGCCATGCAAGAGCATCTTGATTCTCAACTTCCAAAAATGTAAAAACTTTCCTCCTCCTCGGTCCTTTGAAAAAGTATATCTTGTCTTGGCTATATGATTATGTTCTATTGACAACAAACTCATAGTTGATATACCCTCCAATGGTACTATCAAACCAATGATCTACTTCTCTCAGAGTACATCGCTGTCAACTCTCTCTTGACCTTCGATCACAGTAATGGGTGTTGAAACCACAGAGGTCTAGATCTGATCTCGAACTTGGTATCGGATAACCTAGCCAACCACCAAACAACTCTGGTGGATTCCTCCAAGAAGATCTCATGAATGTCGGGCTGAAGATGCATCTTTGTAGCCAATCTTCAAGCATTCTAGTTTATGGTTCTTGTTTTGGGATTCAACAAGTCCCTCTCTCTTGATCCCTTCATAACTTTGAATCTTTTTCTTTGATTGAAACCACCTTGACATTCCCTTGAAGATTTCATGTCCCAACAATGTAACCATTTGTTGGCACAGGCGTAATCTGAGACTCCAAGAGCTTGACTCAAAAATCCCTAGCTAATGCTCCTTTTGGTAACGCCATGGCGTAGATGTACCTCACTCGGCAGAAAAGAGGGGTTGTGTAGGGAAAAAGATGTCTACAACCAGAGGAATATCAAGGAACTAATATAACAATAATGTAGCATTCATGTGTCACTATCAACTAGATCTACTCTGCACAACTATAGATCCACGACATAACACAATAATGAAAATGACAACATAACAATGATAGAAACTGTGCATCAATCACACATACAACACAAAATGTACTTGATTCACCCTCTCTCTAAGGCTACATCCTAGAATCGTTTATGATATATTAAGATAAAGCTTATAGTTTGGATCTACACTGCCAAAGCAGATCCTCTCTCTTCTTCTCTCCTCCTTCTCTCCCCTTCCCTCAAGACACACCCGCCCACAGGATTTTCTTCACACCCAAATTTAAGATCTTGCTACTACCTAGAAGGCTCACCCCTCACTTCTCTCTCACTCACAATAATCTTAAATCAACCACAATCAATAGAATACCTGCAGTACCCAAGCATTATCAGAATTCTCACTCTAGGTCTCTGACTCTATTTATACATAGCCATGGGCCCCTCATCGACACTTTAGGTTTCAAATCTAGGTGGTCCAAACCCTAATTACCCAAAACCCTGGGGTGTCAAAACCCCACTACCCAAAAAACCCTAGGGTGTTCAAACCCTAGGTTAACTTGACCCACGTTTTCAGGGTTTTTCTAGCCTGTCTTTCCTTCCTCATCCCGCAGTGTTTCAAAGCATTCAATGGTGTCTTTCTCAGTTGTTGAGTTGTTCCATGATTATTTTCTTGTTGATCCTGCCATCCCCATCTCATCCAACAATCTCTTTTTCATACTTCCTCCACCTTTTTTCTCTCTTTTTCATACCCTCTTCCTCGTAGATTTTTTCTTAAATACTTCTCAAGGTGAACCCTCGAATACTTTTCCCCATCACAGATATGTCCTCGCTTTTGTGTCGTTGTTACCGTCCGAAGTTCTGAATATTATCATTTTCAGGTCCCACTCAATTCATCAGATTCAAGATGGTTTTCATGCAAGAGTATCTTGATTCTCAACTTCATAAAGTGCAAAAAATTTCCTCTAGGTCCTTTTGACAAAGTATCTTTTGGTTTGGCTATATGATTATGTTATGTCAACAACAAAATTGGTGATATACCTCCTCCAATGGTACTATCAAACCAACAATGATCTACTTCAGACATACATCATTGTCAACTCTCTGACCTTCTCTAGATCACAGTCGGTGTCGAAACCACGTGAGGTCTAGATATGATCTCAACTGGGTATCAACTAACCTAGACAACTACTCAAACAACTCCCTGTGGATTCCTCCAAAGAAGATCTCATGAATTTGAAGATGTATTCCTTTGTAGTCAATCTTCACATCATTGTTCTTTTTCTGGGCTTTAGATAAGTCCTTCTCTTGATCCTCTATACACTTTTAAATCTTTGTCTTCGATGGAACCACCTGACATTCCTTAAAAGATTTTATGTCCCTAATAACGGAACCATTTGTTGAATGTAAGTGCACTGAGGTTCTCTCCTTCCAAGAGCCATCAAAGTCTTAGCTACCGTCTTTGGTAAATTACTCATAGTAGATGCGCCTCTTACTGAGTGATAAGAGGGGTTAAGGTGAAAGATATGTCTACAAACTGTGGGAATATCAAGTGGAACTAATACAACAATAATGTAGCATTCATGTGTCACTTATCAACTACATCTAGATCTACAGCTATAGATCTGATATAACACAATAATGAAAATGACAATATAACAATGATAGAAATTCAGGCATCAATCACACATACAACACAAAATGCACATGGTTCACTCTCTAGGGCTACATCCACAAAACCGGGTAAGCTATGATATAATAAGATAAGCTAAGGCTTTGATCTATCAAGAGATCCTCTCTTCTTTTCTCACCCTTTTTCCCTTCCCCGCACTCCAATCGCAGATCTTGCACCCAAATTAAGATCTTATAATAATAGAAGGCTCTCACACTCAGCACTCCCCTCTATCATAGTATAATAATCTCTCAATCAACCACAATCAATATACTACCTAATGCTACTACCTCCACCTGACCTAGGTCCTCTTGAACTCTATTTATGGCTATCATGCCCTCAACGGGACAAACTTTTAGGTCAAATCTGTAAGTGTCAAAACCTAATTACCCAAAACCCTATAGGTGTCCAAAACCCTAGGTCAATTTGAACCACGTTTTCAAGGCTTCGCCAACCCATCTTTTCCTTCCTCATCAAGCACATGCTCCAAAGCATTCAATGGTGTTCTTCTTCTTGTTGAGGTGTCCATGATCATTTTTCCTTTTCCTGACCAGCCATCCTTGATCTCCTCTCATCCAAGTTATTCTACTTTTCTCATACTTCAATCTTGACCACCTTTCTTCTCTTTGATTACATCGAATTCAAAGGATAATCAATCAGTGTTTCCTTAATATCAGCCTTGTTTTACCTTTCTTCCCTTGATTCTTCGGCTTCCTTCCATAAATCATACAACTCCTGAAGATTTCTTCTTAGAATTTTTACACTTTCTGTTGAAGCCATCCCTATGCACTACTTGCAAGGTCTTTTAACATAGATCATTATACTCAAAGTAGTATACTTTCACACCTTGCACAATCTATGCAACACTTTCCTCTATCTCTCATGAGCTTTATCAACAGGTGATTCCTCCTCCAACCCTTCCGTGAAGTTGTAATTGCACACCGCGACTTCACCAACACTGTGCATGTGTCACCTCGCTGGCCTAGTTAATGGTTTTTTTAGATGAGAACAGTTATAGGGTAGTTTGAAATGAGATCTTTTCACCTATAACCTTTATTTAAGCATTGAACATGGAAAATTGGGTGTACTGAAGATGCATGTAGCTCCACCTGTATTCCATTGTACCAATATTTTGCACCACTCATAAGGGCCATAGTGCATTGGTGATAATTTACTATCCTTATTATTCATTTCTTGAGGGACTTCTCTTTGTATGGTTGTAGTCTAAAAATACTCAATTCCCCACTTAAAAACCTATTTCACTACTATGTTGATCTTCTTGTTGTCTCATGCAATTATGTGCCATGGTCAGGTTATCCCTTTAAGAGTTGGAGAAATTGTTGTTGATGCTCACTGTGATATTCAACTGATTGAACCTTATATTTTTATTTACAAGAAGAGATGGACGCACAGGATATCCATAGAGCCTTACAATGGTGTCATTTTTGTTGCAAAAATGACACCATTTATGAAAGGAAGTGTTATACCACCATTCTTCCAAGGGTAACCACTTGAACCATTGTGTTTTGTTTATTAGAGACAAAGAAACAAAGGTATCCTTCCATACATTTTTCCACTATACTGCTTATCCATTAGATTGAGAATGATAAGATGAGCTATGAGCCAATTGAGTACCCAAACAAGAAAAATATCTTCTCTTCCAAAATTCTAGTGATGATGGGATCTTTTTCACTTACATTAATCTTTGGGACTCCATGTATATTTTGAACTCATCTCCATGAATGTGAAACTATATTGTATTTGAAGGGATGTGAGAGTGCACAAAGTGTGCATACTTGGTATCACTAACAATCACCATGATGACAAATTCTTCTTCTTCAAACTTTGGGTAACCCTCAGTGAGGAACTTACGGGAAACCTTCTTCTCCCAACACTCTAATTTTGGATGCATAATGGTTGTAAAACTGGGTCTTTAATTGTTTTACATTATTTTGTCGAAAATCAAACATTCTCAAGTATCAACCTTTGGAACATTAGTTTTGCCATCCCAAAAACATATCTTCTTATCTTTAATGGAAATCTTGTTGATATTTTATAATCTAGACACATACACCATGATCCTCTTTCTTGAGTACCATTACCACCAAGGTAAAGTAAGAACTTTGATAGGTCTAATAATTCCAACTCATAACATTTCTTCAACCATACACTCAATTTGCCTCTGGCATAAGGGTATTCATAAGGCTCCCATGTCGAGGAAAACTCCCCAGAATTAGGTGAATAACATGATCATGATCACTCTAGTGGGTGGAAGACCTCAGGAATATCTTCAAATACTTGGAATTCATCAATGATCCCTTGCATATCTAGGGGAATAGATGGTTTAGATGTTTGAACATCTAGTGAGCATAGTTGTACAATTACACCCCGATGCCCTTTTTCAATCATCATCTTTCATACCATTAGAGCTCATCACCTCAATATCTTCCTTTCTGTGATACCCCTCAACTCAATCTCCTTCCTTCAAATGAAAATTTCATGAAAAGTACTTGAAAATTAAAATCCATTGTTCCCAAATGATTGCAAACCATTGACCTCCCAGTATAGAATCACCACCCAATGGGTATAGAAATAATTGGAATATTCATAACATATTCCCCCATAGTAGATTAATCTTATGGAATTTTTTCTTAGGAATTGATAGTTCCTCCATTTGAAATCATTACTTGAACTCGAGTCGGATATATACAAATTGAGAGCTTACACTTATAGTGAATGAAATTATGAGTACCCGCCATAATACCATGACTATTACCTTTTTTTTATGTATCCTTTGATATTGAAGGTTTGAGGAGTGACAATTCCAGCCAATGCTACACAGATACATGGTGGGAGTCAACTCTCTAGAAGAAATATCTTCTACATTTTCATCTTGATATGGTTCTTGTTCTTGATCTTCTCCCTCTTCACAACCCATGTAGAATAATCTATTTTCACCACACTTATGTCCTTTATTGTACTGGTTGTCACAATTAAAACATAGACCTTTTTCTCTTCTTTCCTTCCAATTGCTGAGGTGTGATGCAAGATACTCTTCAATAGTTAAAGAGGCTAGGTGGAAGACAACACAACACCAATGCATGAATTTCAAATTAGCTTTGATCCCAAGGAGGGAACTGCTATAGTTTGAAAACATTGTATTAAAGGTATTTTATCGTTTTGAGGCAAGAGACATCAACTAAGGCCATTGAAGTGTAATCACCTTAAATATCAAATAAGATTTGTACAAATGGTGAGCATTAGCTCGTATCTGATTGTAATGGCCATTTATTGTCACAAGGCCTTAGTAGATAGGTGTCTTAACTTTTAAGTTCTGATAGGACAACATTGAAGTAGTCAATAGGAAGGCTCAAGAAGACCCTTGTTGTATAGATATATGTATTGTATGCCCAAATGAGGTGGTTGAATGTTATGGTAGAGGTTGTCGAATATTATTGTTGCTGAGAGAGTTGGTGAAGATTAGGAAGAGTTACAAAGAGCTCTAGGAGTCCATGTACATAATTTACTTTATGAATACAAGAATAGAGGTTTGATTCCAAATGCATGGTAAGTTGTGTTCATCTAAGTTATCTGAGTACATGTGATGTTTCTTTATGTTCTATGTTCTTGGAACTACCAAATGCTAATGTGATATTTTTTTATGTCTTCTATATGTTCTTTGTATAGACATGATTTTTATGGTTAAGAGTGGAAGTCTTTGATGCTTATATAAATTTCATTGATTTCTCTTCTAAGATTCTTGGTGCAAGGAGTGTATAGTGCCCACAAGGAGTGTGTAGGCCGAGTCAAAAAAGACTTAAAATCACAAGAGAGATAACGTGAATTTACAAGGAAGTGAAAGGAGTGCACAATTGTTCAGCTAAAGTGCAGAGAGTGTGAAATTACAGCTTGGGAGGGTTCAGACGAGGAATCACCTCGAGCAGACAAAGCTCAAGAGAGATAGCAAAAGTGTTGCATAGATTGTGCAAGGTGTGCAAGGATTGCATAGAGATAAATTACACACTCTCTGCACTTCATCTCAACAATTGTGCAATCCTTTCACTTCAATCAGAAATTCTTGGGTGCGCTAGGAGCTAATGGTCTCAAGAGGGATGTCGAGACCAACTGGCTATACTCGACCTCGTTAGGGACATGCACCTAAAAAAAATCAAGAGCAAGTCGCATCATACCATTGGATCCGGGATTATTTTCAGCACGAACAGATCGGAGATATAATAAATAAATGTACGTAGATATCATAGATATTCAATAATATAACAGAAATGTATCGAGATGCAAACTATAAACACATATATACAATACATGATTTCTATTAATGAAAGAAATGACCGTAAAATACGAGTGGAAGACTTTGCCAGGAATGGTGGCAGCTTATCTCCGAAGAGATGTGACGAAGTTACCACATTCGCGAAGAAGATGATTGGCACGAGGCTCGCCTTTACAATAAGGGGAATTAAAACTGAACTAAAACCTAACCCCGAGATGGCTCAAAAAGTCAAGTGGCCCCGTTTGGGTAAGTGAGCACATCAATCCTTGGGGCTGTACTTAATAACGACCGCTTTAGGTACGTGATAGCTCATTGAAAGGTATCATCATGAGATTCATTTTGGGGCTCAATCATGCCTCAGATATCATTGAGAACCTCGATCTTGAAAAACCTTCACTTGGTCCCTCAAACGGCCTTGGAAGTTAAAACCGTCAAACAGTAAATTGCCAAAACTGCCGTAAACCATTTTGAGCCATTTCCAAAAGGTGGGTGGACAATGATATCCACCGGATCAATCCTCCTCCTTAGGAATAAATGGTCTCCATTGCATTGAGTTCCCCCGGGAGAGGGAAAATCATTTTGCCGAATCCGCATCTGCGAGCTACCGTCTTGCTTGGAGACGCCGCCCCGCCAGCCAGGAAATACGTCACACATGAACCTATTAAGCGTATTGAGGCCGCTTCAACAAGTCGAGATACATGAGAGGACGATGAAAAATGAATCTTTTCACTTTACTGCAACCACTACAACCTCAACACCTTCTACTAGATAGAAGGTGCTTGGGGCAAGGCTATAGTGGTTTATGCTGTCCTTTTGTTCTCCTTGAATAGATTGTGAAGAAGCTGAATTTTGCACATGATACCTTCACCTTGTAGCACTTTAGGTGGAACAAGAGTTGAACTACCTCCGGTATTCCTCAGAGAGATGACCCTCCCATGCGGGTCGACTCATAAACAACATGTATGCCTCCAATATTACATGGTTACCCAAGAGAACATCACTAATACATCCAAAGGGGCAACACGACAATACCCCATCCCTTTGAAGGTTGACGTCACATGAAAATCTATTAATCGCTGGTTGACACGAGATCTCGGCCCTACCGGCCACCCAATGTTGTCTGGTTGCTGGTGTGGTGTTGTCGACAATCCTAACTCTTTGACGACCTCACCGATGAGGCTCTTCTTAGGCCTGCTATCAACAATAAATGCAGTGGTCCCCTTCACCCACACCGCGGAATGAAAAGGCACTCCCCTTCAGACTGCTGTCTTTCCGTTGAATTGTTATGTCAGCGTATTGGGTCAGTAGTGGGGTCTCATACAATGATATGTCCTTTACCATTATTTTCTAATCAAATTATGAATCAGGGTACTCCTTGTCTTTGATCTCGCCACCACCGATCGCTTTGAGCCATTCATCTGCGTTAAAGGGGATTTTGTGAACTCGCACATTTTCAGTTTCCTTCTTTGTCTTCCCTGACCCTTCTTTTCAGGTGTGTCTTGACCGTTTTCGGAGACCGGCTTGTTAGGGTCGCTCTTTTGTTATAATACTTGGTTGCTGCTACCTGGTAATCTCTAATTCCCCGCTATTTTGGTGCTTAAATTTCTCATTTAACAACATCATATCGACAAGCAACACCAAGTGATGAGATGTCCGTAAAATCCATTTCGCTTGATGTATCTTCGCAGAGCCCCACGGTATTTCATGTAACCAATGTCGCTGAGTCTTTGATACCCAGCCTTTGCGCGCGAAGGTATGAAGGTAATAGAACTCCTGAATCGCTTGGCCCTCTCTTTGCCGCGGAAGGGTGGTCCATCTCATGTAATCGTCCTCATAGTCGCCAACGTAGTAATACTATTCTTTTACCAAGATCCACAAAATCCTGGGTGGGATCGCCCCATATTCCGCATCATCTATGGAACTTTTCCCGCAGTTTCCCACCCCACAATGTTTGATGAGGGAGATCTTTAAGGAGTGCAAAGGTGATCTTTCTTTGTTGAAAAATTGTGAATGAGAAATAACCTTCTAGCAAATACAACCATTTTTCTAGGGCTTCGTGATTCATCCGGCCTTTCCAAATATAGGAATATCAAAATTGACTTTGAAAATTCCTTTGAAAGATGGTGCTCCAAAGTGGTTGCTGATGAAGATGTGCCTGATGCTATTGGCAGCCGTTGAAGGATGTGGGCAATCATTCATCATCATTTCGTCCTCTCTCACACGCGAGAGCTTGCTCAAGCAACATTGATAGGATCGTCATTCGTTGTTTTTATTTTCTTATACCATTGAGGGTTTCTTTATTGTGTGCAGAGTGATTGTCTTCAAGAGACGTTCTATGACTCAACTTCTATACTGACCTCGCCGCGGACATGCAATCAAAAATCCATCAAGAGAAGCCCGCCCGATACCACTGACCGGATTATTTTGACACGAACAGACGGAGATATAATAAAGAAATGCAATGTAGATATCGCAGAGATATTCAATAATATAATAGAAATATATCGAATATGCAACCATAAACACAGATATACGCGATATACACGACATCTATTAATGAAAGAAATGTACGTAGACTATAAAAAATAAAGAGTGGAAGACTCGCCAGAATGGTGGCGTACTATCTCCTCGAGAAGAGATGTGATCTACCACCGCATTTTGTAAGAAGATGATTACAATGAGGCTCAAGGCATTTTTACACAAGGTGAATGTCGAAAACCCTATACATCCAAAACCTAACCATGCTGCAGGATGAAGCGCTCAAAGTCATGCGGGCCTGCTCTGGGTAAGTGAGTACATCAATTCCAAAATCGAACGCTGCATACGACCGCTTTGTATGCAGGATAGCTCAGCTGGAAAGGTATCATTGAGGAGATCTACTTTGGGGCTCAATAATTCCTTTGACTATCATTGAGAACCTTGATCTCGAAAACCTTCACTTAGGCCCTCAAAAACTCCCTGCTAAAACCACGTAACAGTAAATTGCCAAATTGCCGTGAAAGTCGCTTTTGAGCTATCAAATAGGTGGTGGTCATTGATATCCACCCAGATCAATCCTACCTCCTTAGGGAGAAATGGCCTCCATTGCGTTGATTTCCTGGGGAGAGGGAAAATCATTTGTTGAATCAAGATCTCTTGAGTGACGCTTGTCTTGTCGGAGACGCCACCGGGCCAGGAAACTCTGTCACAACCCACAAGGCTGGAGGCTGCCCAACAAGTCAATATACATGAGAGGACAATGTACAAAATGAATCTTCATACTTTTCTTCATCCTTGTCATCCTGCTTCTATTGGATAGAAAGATATCCGGTCGAGGTTGTAGTGGTTGTAATATCCTCATGTTCACCTTTTGAAAAGATTGCGAAGAAGCTGAATTTTGTAGTATGAGATACTACCTTATGACAATTTTTAGGTGGAACAATAATCGAAACTACCGTGACTCTATAGCGATGACCCCAAAGTAACATCAAAATGACACTGTGGGGTCGACTCATAAACAACATGGCGCTCACATATAAGGACACCAAGAGAACATCATCACGCATATCCGGGGAAACATCAAATAATCACTCATCCTTGAAGGGTTGGATGCCATACGACACTCGACACTGCTATTGACATGTAGATTTCGCTTCCTTGGCGGAGCCACCCCATGTTGTATGGTTATGTGTGGTGTTGTCACAATCCCAACCGCTTGACGACTCCTCTCAATAGGAGGTTCTTCCTGCTCTTCATTATCAATGAAATGAAGTGTGGTCCCCTTCACCCACATTTGTGACGGTAAAGGCACCCTCTTCAGATCTCATGGTTCTTCAAGGAATTGCCGCGCCCGACAATAGTGCAGTGTCCAAGCAATAATGATTTGTCCTTACTATTTCTAATTTGATCAATTAGGGTCTCTACTTGCCTTTGATCTCACCACCAACGAATTTTTGAGCCATTATCACGGCAGGTTAAAGCCAGGCTTTTGTGGAACTCGCGACCATTTTTAGTGTCCTTCTTGTCTCTTGTGACCCTTCTTTCTGGTGTCTTGGATTGGAGTTTTCGAGACCGTTAGGTCAGTTTTCATATCTTTGTTGTCATGGATTTGCACTTAATTCTCGCTTGTTTTGCGCTTAAATTTTGTTCAATTTTAACAACATATCAACAAACAACAATCGAAAGTGATGAGATCCCAAAATCCATCAGTTTGATGTATTGCGGTAGAGCCCCATGGTATTTCGTAACCAAATGTTGCTCTGAGTGTTTCGACACTCAAATTGGTGCGTAAGGTATGGAAGGTATCAAAGAATCAGAACTCGTTGGTCTCTTTCTTGCCGCAAGGTGGTCCATCTCATGTAAATTGGTCCTCATAGTTGTCACCGTGGTAATACACGTTTTACCAAGATCCACAAAAATCGCAAGGGATCTACCCCATATATTCTAGATTCAGGAACTTTATGCCCACAAATTTCCCACCAATGTTTGACATGAGGGAGAAATTTAAGAGGCGAAGGTGATCTTTATTTGTCAGAAAGTGTGAATGTAGAAATAGCCTCCAGCCAGAAGCTAACCATTTCGCTTCCGTGACTATCCGTCCTTCAACATAGAATATCAAAATTAACTTGTAAATTGAAAGGTGAGGTGCCTCCAAAGTGGGTACTTGATGAATATGCATGATTCTATATCGACAGACATTGGAAGGATGTGCACAAAATTTCCATCATTTATCCCTCTGGCTGCTATGAGAGCTTGCTCAAGCAACAAATTGATAGGATCGCTCTCTCGCCGTTGCTTTTATTTTCTTCCACCATTGAGGGTTTTTGGCAGTGAGAGAGAGAGATTTTCTTCAAGAGAGAATGCTTGAGACACAACTTGCTATACTCAGACCCTCAGACACAAAATCAAAAACGCATCAAGAGAAGCCTACTCCCGATACCACTCTGATCTGATTATTTTCTAAGACAAAATGAGATCTAAGATATAATAAATAAATGCACAGAGATACCGGTGATATCTCAATACAACATAAAATGCATTGAGATGAAACCATAAACACAGATATATAGTAACACACAATTACTATTAATGAAATAAATGTACGCAGACTGCAGTGTCACTGCAGTGAAAGACTCGCTTAGAATGGTGGAAGCTTATCTCCAAGAAAAGATGACTAGACATCAGATTCTAAGAAGATGATTACAATGAGGTTTTGAAGGAATTTTTACAATAAGAAGGAATTCCAAACCATAACCAAAACCTAACCCCTAGGAGATGAATTGCCAAAGTCATGTGGGCCCCCTTTGCAGGTAAGTGAGTACATCAACTTCCTGTGGGCAGAATCTCTTGCATAATGACTGCTTTAGGTGTGTGATAGATCGCTGGAAAGGTATCATCAGGAGATTAATTTCTTTGGGAATCAATCATGCCTTTGATATCATTGAGAACCTATATCTTAAAACTTCATTTGGTCCCTCAAAATGGCCCCTATTAAAACCCAATAAAATAGTAAATTGCCAAATTGCCGCAAAGTTGTTTTGAGCCATTTGAAAGGTGGTGGACACCAATATCCAACACCGGATCAACTCTCCCTCCTTAGTAAGCAATCTATCTCTATGCAATCCTTGCACACCTTGCACAATCTATGCAACACTTTCCTCTATCTCTCCTGAGCTATTGTCCTCGGTAAGTGATTCCTCCTCTGAACCCTTCCAAGATATAATTGCACACTCTTTGCACTTCAACTAAATAATTGTGCACTCCTTTCACTTCCATTATAAATTCACGCTATTCCCTCTTGTGATTTTAAGTCTTTTCGACTCGCCTGGCCACACTCTTGGTGTGAACCTGCGGCACTCCTTTTGCACCAAGAATCTTAGAAGAGAAATCAATGAAACTTATATAAGCATCAAAGACTTCCACTCTTAACCATAAAAATCATGTTCATACATGAAAGACATTAGGAAGACATAAAGAAATATCACATGCATTCAAAGAATTCAAGAACAAAGAACACAAAGAAACATCACATGTACTTAAATAATTTATATGAACACAACACCATACATATGGAATTAAACCTCTATTCTTGTATTCATTCAGTAAATTATGTACATGGACTCCTAGAGCTCTTTGTTACTCTTCCTAAGCTTCAAAAACTCTCTCAAAGAACAATAATATTCGACAACCTCTACCATAACATTCAACCACCCTTATATTTGGGCATACAATAAGACATATATTCATACAACAAGGGTCTTCTGAGCTCTTCCATTGATCACTAATGTTGTCCTATCGTAATCCTATAAGAACTTAAGACACCCATCTACTAAGGCCTTATGACAATAAATGCCCATTACAATCAAATACGAGCTAATGATCAACATCTGTACAAATCTTATCTGATATTTAAGGTGATTACACTTCAGTGGCCTTAGTTGATGGCTCTTTCCTCAAAACAATAAAATACCTTTAATACAATGTTTTCAAACTATCAAAACAAACGTTCCCTCCTTGGGATCAAAGCTAATTTGAAATTCATGCGTTGGTGTTGCGTTGTCTTCCACTTGGCCTATTTAATGCTGAAGGAAATTCTCTTGCATCACACCTCAACAATTGGAAGGAAAGAAAAGAAAAAGATTTATGTTTGAATTATGACAACAAATACAATAAGGGACATAAGTGTGGTGAGAATAAATTGTTCAACATAGATTGTGAAGATGAAGAAGAACACGAACAAGAACCATATCAAGATGAAAATGTAGAAGATATTTCTTCTGGAGAGTTGACTCCCACCATATCATGTAATGCATTGGCTGGAATTGTCACTCCTCAAACCCTCAATATCGAAGGATATATAAAAAAGAAAAAGTTAATAGTCATAATTTATTATGGCAGTACTCACAATTTCATTCACTATAAATTAGCCAAAGATCTCAATTTCGTGATATATCCAGCTCCAGAGTTTCAAGTAATGATTTCAAATGGAGGAACTATCAATTTCTAAGGAAAATTCCATAAGATCAATCTTACTATGGGGGAATATGTAATGAATATTCCAATTATTTCTATACCCATGGGTGGTGTTGATTCCGTACTAGGAGTCCAATGGTTATAATCATTGGGAACAATGGATTTTAATTTTCATGTACGTTTGATGAATTTTTCATTTGAAGGAAAGGAGATTGAGTTAAGGGGTGTCACAAGGAAAGCTAGTAAGGTGATAAGCTCTAATGGTATGACAAAATTATTGAAAAAGGGGCATCAGGGTGTAATTGTACAACTATGCTCACTAGATGTTCAAACATCTAAGCCATCTATTCCCCTAGATATACAAGGAATCATTGATAGGAATTCCAAAGTATTTGAAGATATTCCTAGACGTCTTCCACCCACTCGCGATCATGATCATGTTATTCACCTAATTCCTGGGAGTGTTCCTCCTGACATCAGGCCTTATAGATACCCTTATGCCCAGAAGAATGAAATTGAGTGTATGGTTCAAGAAATGTTATAGGCTGGAATTATTAGGCCTAGCCAAAGTTCTTACTCTGCACTGGTGGTAATGGTACTCAAGAAAGAGGGATCATGGTGTATGTGTCTAGATTATAGAAATATCAACAAGATTTCCATTAAGGATAAGTTTCCCATTCCTGTCATTGATGAATTGTTAGATGAACTACATGGAGCAATATACTTCACAAAGTTGGATCTACGTACAAGGTATCATCATATTAGAATGAAGGAATCAAATATCCCAAAAAAATCATTCCGAACTCATGAAGGACATTATGATTTTTTGGTCATGCATTTTTTCCTTACGAATGCACCTTCCACATTCCAAAGGTTGATGAATTCTATTTTCAATCCCTTCCTTCGAAATTTTTTGTTAGTATTTTTTGATGATATACTAATCTATAGCAAGTCTTGGGAGGATCATGTTCGACATGTTGACAGGGTGCTACAACTACTAAAGGAGCAACAACTATATGCCAAACCATCCAAATGTTTATTTGGGGTGAATGAGGTAGAGTACTTGGGTCATATTGTATCTCATGAAGGTGTCAAGGTATACCCTAACAATATTAAGGCCATAATGGACTAGCCGATTCCCAAAACATTGAATAATATTAGAGGATTTTTGGGTTTGACAGGTTACTACCGCAAGTTTGTTCGAAACTATGGAAGAATAGCAACACCTTTAATGGAATTAACTAAGAAGGATTCATTTTCATGGATTCCAGAGAAAACTCAAGATTTTGAACAACTTAAAGAGTCAATGTGAAACTATCATGTCTTGACGACATTAGACTTCATAAAAACCTTTTATGGAATGTGATGCCTCGGGAAATGGCATTGGTGTTGTTCTAATGCAAGAAGGAAGGATCCTTGGTTTTGAATTTTGGTCACTCAAGGGAAATGACTTACGCAAAACCATGTATGAGAAGGAGATGATGAAAATAATACATGCATTGAAGCAATGACGCCCTTACCTAATCGGTAGGAATTTCAAGGTCAAAATAGATCATGATAGCCTTAAATACTTCTTGGAATAAAGACTGTCTTCAGAAGAACAATAAAAATGGCTGACCAAGATGTTGGGTTATGATTTTGAAATCATCTACAAAAAAGGGAAGCAAAATGTTGTGGCAGGTGGACTCTCAAGAAAGGATGAAGATGTTGAGGTCTGTCTCTGTGTTATCTTGATCATCCAACCTGATTGGGTAACATAATCAAGGGATGAATGGAAGAATGACAGAAAAGTGTGGACTCTCATTCAAAGGTTGTAGCAGGATTCCAGTGCATCAGATACACTTACATGGAAAAATGATTCACTATGGTACAAAGATCTCTTATATTTATGTAATAACTCTCAATTCAAACAAAATGTACTTTTGGAATTGCACACCTCTCTGGTAGGAGGGCACTCAATATTTTTGAAAACCTATCACATGGTCAAGAAGGAATGTTTTTGGGATGGCCTTAAAACTGATGTTCAAAGGTTTGTTGCAGAATGTTTGGTTTTCCAACAAAATAATGTGGAAACAATTAAGACCCCAGGTTTTTTACAACCATTAGCCATCCCAAGTTAGTGTTGGGAGAAGGTTTCCATGGATTTCCTCACAGGGTTACCAAAGTCTGAAGGAAAGAGTGTCATCATGGTGATTGTTAATAGTATTACCAAGTATGCACACTTTTGTGCACTCTCTCATCCTTTCAAATACAATATAGTTTCCACCACATTCATGGAGATAGTTCAAAATATACATGGAATCCCAAAGATTATTGTAAGTGASAGAGATCCCATATTCACTAGAAATTTTTGGAAGAAAATATTTTCTTGTTTGGGTACTCAATTGGCTCATAGCTCATCTTATCAGTSCCAATATGATGGATAAACTGAGATAGTGGAAAAATGTATGGAAGGATACCTTTGTTTCTTTCTCTCTAATAAACAAACACAATGGTTCAAGTGGTTACCCTTGGAAGAATGGTGGTATAACACTTCTTTTCATACTGCAACAAAAATGACACCATTTATGGCGCTCTATGGATATCACCCACCGTCCATCACTTCTTATCTAAAATAAAAATTTATGGTTCAAGAAGTGGAATATCACAACGAACATCCACAACAAGTTCTCCAACTCTTAAAGGATAACTTGACCATGGCACATAATCGCATGAAACAACAAGCATATCAACATCGTAGTGAAATAGGTTTTGAAGTCGGGGATTGGGTTTTTTTAAGACTACAACCATACAAACAGATGTCCCTCAAGTAAGCTAAGAAGGATAATAAATTATCACCAATGCACTATGGCCCTTATAAGGCGGTGCAAAATATTGGTACAATGGAATACAAATTGGAGCTACATGCATCTTCACGAGTACACCCAGTTTTCCATGTTTCATGCTTAAAGAAGGTTATAGGTGACAAGATCCTCATTCAAACTATATTTCCATAACTTGACAAAGAAGGAAAAATCATATTGGGGCTTGAAGCTATCATTAACACAAGAATTCACCAGTTGAGGAATAAATCCATTTTAGAGTATCTTATTAAGTGGAAGAAACTACTTGCTGAAGATTCCACTTGGGAAGATGAGTCTTTTATACAAAAGCATCTAGAATTACTCAAGCATTGTGAACATCACTTGTCTAAAATGGAGGGACATGTTAATCCCTAAATAGTGGCACATCACCCCTTAATTGAGGCATATTACATTAGTATTGTTATTTTATTTATGTCAGCTTAGGTCCATTAGTTGTAATTGTACCTCCTAGTCTCCTATATATACCAAGGAGACATTTTCATTTGGAATCATTTTGTATTTGTGAATTCATATGATGTATAAGGAGGTTTCCCCCTCGAAGAGGCTTATTATATGAATTTCTCTCTTTGTTAAGGCTTTGAGTACTTATTCTGAGGTTTTTATGCTATTTTTATATTTGGTTCCTAACAATATTGAATGTTTGTAGGATTTCATGGATCCAAATCCATATATATGTTAGCCTCATAATCCTAAATTTCTATAGTCTAAGTATTTTCTAGTTTAAATATTTTTAGAAATTAGTTTATTCTAGTTTGTTAGGATAAGGACATCTAGTTTCTATGTAAAAGACACCTATCATACTCATGTGATTATGTGATTGGTTGTTCTCCTATATTTTAGTTTAGAGTTGAGCTATATAAATAAACTCCTTCTTCAAGTGATGTTAAGAAGCAGATTATGAGTCCTCACTTATGATTGTAATTATGTTTTCCTTATTAATAAAACTACATGTCTAAAGACACTTTGTCAACATGGTATGAGAGCCATGAAAAAAAAAAATTATGGAAGAAAATTGGTGATGGATAGAGGAAGAAAGAAAGACTCCTTGACATCAACTCAAATCTCTTCAAACTTAATTACAATGGTACTAAGGTAATATGTTGCTATTTACAATAAGGAAAATGTTATTGTGATTGCAGCGATCAGTTTTTTCAATAATTAATTGAATCATCATTTTTGAGTTGTAAACTTATAGATAAGCAATTTCAATATTGTAGATTTGATTAATAGCAACTATCTTTCTTTTAAATATAAGATAACTAGGAAAATAAAAGTATACACTTGCATTTTTTTTTATATCTCATAGATCCATTATTATTATTTTAAAAGGGCTCATTTGTAAACATTGTTTCAGATCATTTTATAAATCTGGAAGATCATTTATAAATCTGGAAATTAAAAATAACTAGTTGTTGGTTTTCTTTTGATATTTTTGGTAGTGTTTCATAGGAGGATTGATGAAGATCATGGCCTTGGATTCTCTAAGCATCTTCATGTGATATGATGCCTCTCAACGCAATCTGATCGCTCTCCTCAGATCCACAATCACATAGATATCACATATTTGTGGCTCAATACTCATTGACATTGTGGTCTTCTCTGACAGAGGGCTTAGGCACAAATCAAAAGCCACTGCAGTTTTCCACGCATCCAATATGACTTCACGCGATCTATTCATAGTGAAGCATCTCATATAGTGATCTACACCAACACAATTCGGATATGGTTTTAGTTTGGATTTCTTTGCAACAAATAATGCCTTGCAGAAGCTGTAATTAACGCGATTAATACTCTCATAGTAAACCCGCCATCGATGTAGAACGATTCTGGGATATTGCCATTATCGCTGACACATTAGGTGACAACGATCTTTTCTTTCCTGTGGATGGATCATATTAATAAATTTTCCCAGCCGTCGCCAGCTTTCTTCTCTGCACCAAGGGTTTCCCAAGAGCTCTGGAAACATACTTGCGAGCACCAGATTTGGGAATCCATGTGGTCGTAGCCACACTCATAAGACTGCTGGTGGCCTCCATATTCATCTCAACTAAGACTAGAAAAAACAACAGAAATCCCACGAGACCAAAAGAGGATTTCTCAGTTGGAATAAATAGAAAGAAAGAAAGACAAGTCGTTGAGGTGGAGTCTGTCCAGTGCATTTAACACCTCTATATGCCCCCCTGGTTGCGGCTTGATTGATCCTCAAACTCGAATCTCGATTTTGGATTGAAGGTACGATCCTCTTGACAGTATACTGATAGATTCATATATTCTGATCTCAGAAACTACAAAGGGTCGATCCATCAACCGGACCAGAAGTTCACATTAGTGCTAACACTATTTTAACTTTTGGGTTATGCTTTGTCAACGCCATTTGCTCCAAAATTTTCTCATCTATTCATTAATCAATGTATTGTTGCATTGTAGGTGTCATGGATTTAGGGTTTGAACGGCTTAGTTGGAAATTAAATTAGTTTCATTCCACTTATTATAACACCATTATTTGCATATAATACAACTTGGCACAAGTTTTAAGAGAATTGTTATTTGTTTAAGTTTTTGGGAGACAAATAAATTGTTTCACTTAAAGATATGGATATAAGAAGTTATAACTTTATGTAATGTAATTTTTGGAGTGATAAAGTGGATTTAATTATGATTTTCATTTTAAAGGGAGACATTTTTATGTAAAAGGATTTTGGTTATTAATTTTTGAGAAGTGTTACTTCTTGTTTGATTTTTCTAGTTAAGGTGGTACATATTTCTATTTGTAAAAGGTTATAAATCTTGTAAAAGGGTTAAATTTTGAAATAGTTGATTGTAGTATTGAAACTCAAAAGTTGAGAATATTCTAGTGCAATAATATTTCAAACTCTCTTTTCAACGAGACATTTAAAGGATCAAGGCCAAGCCTTTAAAGTGTTCTTTTTGCGTGGACTGTGTACTCTTTGTTTTTGGTATCTTGTGTCTCTCTTTTGGTGTTTTGAGGATTATTCAGTGTGGTCGTGTAATCATTCAATTGCAATTTTGAAGGAAATCTACCATCATGTCAAAATTAATCAATCTATTCACAGAATCATATAAGTTATATAGACCCAAGAATTACAAATCTTGGAGTCGGCACATGCATAACACTTTGATTTATAATGAATTATGGCGTGATATTTGTGATGGTGATATTGCTCCAACTAAGCCAACCGTTGTTGTTTCTTTAGAAAAATGACAATTAAAAGATGAAAAAACACTTGCTTTATTGCGCTCTTTTGTAACTAAACACATGTTTGTACATATTGAGAATTCCAAAGATGAATGGTCTACTTGGAATCAATTTAAGAAACTTTTTGATACTCCTACTGCATCTCAAAGAGTTGATCAAAAAATGAAATTGCTTAAACAAAGATTAAAATATAATGGTGATGTATTAGAATATATTTCAAGGATTAAAAACACTCATCAGGAAATCATCAAGGGAGGTTTTCCTAAACTTGAAGATAGTTTCTTGGTCTCCATTGTAATAAATGGATTTCCTCAATATTATAATCATTTTCTAGAGACTTTGCAAATAACTGATAAGTTATCAACTGTGACCTTTGATTCTTTTAGTGAATTACTATCTCAACATAGTAAATCATTTGGAAAACAAAAACAATGAGGATAAGATATTCTTTTCACTAAAGATGAAAGTTTTAAAGGAAGAAGCAAACAAAATTTTGGAAAAATTCACAATCAGTCTTCTAATTGAGGTCGTGGTCGAGATAGAGGTCGTAACAATTTTAACCAACAAAATTTTCAAAGTAATCCTCCCAATAATAATGCACCACCAGGAAGAGGTAGGAATATCAGTCAAGTGAGATGTAAGAGATGTTTAAATATGGGACATTATGCATCAAATTTTCTAACAAGTAATGATCAATTGACAAAGTTTAAGGAGACATCAAATTCAAATTCTAAACAATCAACTCAATATGCAGCGGATCAAGATTACCAGGATGATCAGTATGAATATGTTTTCACAGTAGATCATCAAGAAAATTCATTTGAAAATGATTGGATATTGGACACAGGGGCTACTCAACATATGAATTATCACAAAGATTTTTTTTGGAATTATTAATATGTTCAAATAAATCCCATCTATTTATTTGATGATACGACTCATATACCTCAAAGAAAAGGTTCAATGGAAGTCTTTCTCACTGGAATTGGTGAAAAATGGATTTAAAATGTTTGGTATGTACCAATTTTTAAGAAACAATTGTTATCCTTAGTCACAATATGACAAGATGGACATCAAATCATCATGCAAGATGGTTTGCTAAATATTAAGTCAGAGAAGGATAACTTGAAAACAATAATGTTAGGATATGAAGATGAAGAATTTCTAAGAATTAAGGGAAACGTTATCCCAAGAAAGCATGATTTTGCAGTAGCAGTGAATTCTGAAATGTCTTCATTCATATTATGGAATTTTCAATTTGCTCACTTAAACTTTGATAGTCTCTTGAAACTTAAGTCCTAATATTTGGTAAAGGTTTTTCCAACTTTAAAGAGAGAAAATTCTAAGTGTGAAGCTTCTATTTTTGGCAAGCAAAAGAGAGAAGATTTTCCGACTAGCTCATGGTGAGCAACAAAGTATTTGCAGTTGATTCACAGTGATATATGTGGTCCAATGGAATCTTGTTTCAGTGGATGTCGATACTTTATATTGCTCATTGATGACTACACTAGAATTAAATGGGTGTACTTTTTAAAGGCAAGGTCTGAAGATTTTGAAAAGTTTTCAAATTTTCAACACGTGATTGAAAATGCAACAAGAGAAAAGGTTGCATCTTTGAGAACAAATAATGGATGAGAATTCACTTCAAATGACTTCAATTATTATTTTTGATACAATGAAAATAAGAGGCAAATGACAAATTTCTATACTCCACAATAGAATGAAGTTACTAAAAGGATGAACAAAACTATCATGGGCATGGCTAGATCTATGATGCAGTTTAAAGGGTTGAGCACAAAATCTTGGGTTGAAGCAGTCCATACTACAGTTTATCTCAGAAATCGATTACCTAAATTAGATTTAGATGGAAAAACACCTTCTGAATATTGGTATGGTTTTAAACCCGAGGTAAATCATCTTAGGATTTTTGGCTCAACATGTTATGCTTTAGTTCCTAAGGAAGAGAGGATTAGATTAGAAAACCGAAGTATGAAGTGTATCTTCATTGGATACTCTAATGAAAAGAAAGGGTGTAGGTTTATTTAAGATGGAAAATTCATTATCAATAGAGATGTATTTTTTGATGAAACTGAAAGTAAAATTTTTTATGAGATTAATCATTTCCTTAGTCGTTTAGAGAAGGAAAGACTAAGGGTAAAGGTAAGTTGAACAAGTTAAAGAAAACATTTTGGTTTGAAAAATACTTTGTTTCTTTAGAATACATATTCATCAAAAAGTTCTTTTGATTCATCTAATAATGAAACTACAAAAGACTCTTCTGATACTGAATCTTCAAAAGAATCTTCTCCAACCTCAGATACTTTAGATGAAAGAAGAGCCTCAGTTTTTGAAAATCCTCTTTTTAATAATAATGGTGATTCAGATCCACAATCCCCTCAACACAAGAGGCCAAAGTGGTTTGATTAACTTCTCAAAGATGTTCATTTAGATGAAATTAACAAAACATCAACTAGGGAATCTTCAAGATCAGAAGCTAACTTTTCTCATGCTTCCACTGAACCTACTTCTTTTGCTAAAGCATTTGGACATAAATAATGCCAGGAAGCAATGCTTAATGAATATGATTCAGTACTTGCAAATGGGAATTGGAACTTAGTTTATTTTCCACGTGATTTTAATCCCATTGGTTGTAAATGGGTTTATCAAGTAAAGTACAAGCCCAAAGGTAAAATTGACAAGTACAAATCAAGACTTGTTGCTAAAGTTTTTTCTCAACAGGAAGGAATTTATTATGGAGAAACTTTTTCACCCATAATTAAATGGAATACTATCATAATGGTTATCAATTTGGTTGCACATAATGGTTTGAAATTACATCAAATGGATGTCAAAAGTGCCTTCCTGAATGGTGATCTAAAGGAAGATATTTTCATGACTCAACCACAAGGGTTTGAAGATGAAGGACAATAACATAAAGTTTGCAAACTTGTGAAGGATTTATATGGCTTGAAACAAGCTCCTCGAGCTTGGTATGAAAAAATGGATAATTACCTATGAAATGTGGGTTTTCAGAGAAGTAAACCAGATGATATGTTGTATTTTCAAAGGCAAGATAAGAATATGGTGATACTTGTACTCTATGTTGATGACTTAATCATAACAGGAAATAATGAAGCTCACATCAAATAGGTTAAGGAAGAACTTAAAGCAGGGTTCAAGATGACTGATTTAGGGACTCTTCATTATTATCTTGGAGTTGAAGTATCTCAACATCCTAATAAAATATTCCTTAGTCAAACTAAGTATGTCACTGAATTGATAAATAAATTCGGCATGGAAGATTGTAAACCTTCTCTTACCCCCGTGGAGAAGAAATTGAAACTTTCAAAATTTGAAGGGGGGGGGGGATTGGTAAACGGTACAAAGTACAGGAAATTGATTGGAAGTCTAATTTATTTGAAAATACTTGACCAGATTTGTCATATTCATTCATTATAATTTCAAGGTTTATGCAGGAACCAAGGGAAAGTCACTAAAATTGAACAAAAAGGGTATTGAGGTACATTCAAGGTGCAAAATATTTTGGTCTTCTCTACAAAAGAAACAAAAAATTTACACTTGTTGGATATTC
>SNQJ01S0009854.1:148353-165572 GCA_010110895.2 Picea sitchensis | reverse complement strand
TAAACCTTCTCTTACCCCCGTGGAGAAGAAATTGAAACTTTCAAAATTTGAAGGGGGGGGGGGATTGGTAAACGGTACAGAGTACAGGAAATTGATTGGAAGTCTAATTTATTTGAAAATACTTGACCAGATTTGTCATATTCGTTCATTATAATTTCAAGGTTTATGCAGGAACCAAGGGAAAGTCACTAAAATTGAACAAAAAGGGTATTGAGGTACATTCAAGGTGCAAAATATTTTGGTCTTCTCTACAAAAGAAACAAAAAATTTACACTTGTTGGATATTCATATGTTGATTTTGCAGGTGAAATTGATGATAGAACATCCACTTCAAGTTATTTAATGAAATATGGGTTCAACAACAGTATCTTGGAATTGCAAAAAACAGAAAAAATTTACCAATTCTTCAGTAGAGGTAGAGTACATATCAGCATGGGAAGCAACATGTGATATTGTATGGCTATGCGGAATTTTACAGGATCTTGGTGAAAATCATAAATCACCAACTACTTTATTGATTGATAGTCAATCAGTAATAAAGATGGCCAAGAATCCAATATTTCATTCAAAAACTAAACATGTCGACACCAAGTACCACTTCATCAGATCACTCATCATCAAAGACAACATCAAGCCTCAGTTTTGTCCATCTAAAGATCAAACTTCATATATTTTTACCAAACCTCTTGGTAGGATAAAGTTCACTAAGTTTATAAATGAACTTGGTATTTGTAAATATGAAATTTTGGATTAAAGGGGGGAATGTTAGCTTCATAATCTTAAAGTTCTATAGTCTAAGTATTTTCTAGTTTAAATATTTTTAGAAATTAGTTTATTCTAGTTTGTTAGGATAAGGACACCTAGCTTGTATGTAAAGGATGCCTATCATACTCATGTGATTATGTGATTGCTTGTTCTCTTAGATTTTAGTTTAGAGTTGAGCTATATAAACAAGCTCCTTCTTCAAGTGAGGCTAAGAAGGAGATTATGAGTCCTCACTTATGATTGTAAATATTTTTTCCTTATTAATAAAATCATGTGTCTGAGGACACTTTCTCAACAATATAGAGGATGGAAGGATAATTTACAACCAAGGTCAATAATTAGTCACCGTGTTAAATGATAAAATTAAGGTGGGAAGGCTTAGCGTTATGGATTTCACATCAAATACTTAGTTATCCTTGGATAGCGTCCATGAGAAGCTCATTATTTTTTGTCTCTATTGGCTAAAATAAATTATACCCTTGGCCCCCTCAACCGCTTTTGTTGGATTTTACTCTCTCGAAATGCCAAGGATGAGGGAATGTGGAAGGGCGCTTCAAGTTAGGGGATATTCTTATCTAGGGGGAGCTAATATCGTGGTCTTGGATCCAACTAAGGATAATTTGGTGTAGGAAGATACATATATGATATTTGAGAAAGTTACAGAGAGCGGGAACCTTATGCAGTCAGTCACACAACAAAATGAGGAGGATACATATTATCACTAAGAATCACCCTCAAATTGCAAAGAGGATAATCACAATACACATTAAAGTATGTATGAATGTGAATGAGTGTGTAAAGGTCAAATGGACAAGACTCAGAATAATAATGTTTTAACTCATAAATCTAGGCTAGCATGCATAAGAAATTGAGGTCTTGATCAACTTCAGTCAGTGAATGAGAGTAAAAATGTATAGGAGGAATACTTAGTGAGGGAGATGTTAAGGTCTGCAATTGACATCAGGTCTTCAAGAAGCCTAAGGAGGAAAAACTCAAAACACAAGATCTTCTTGAATTCAAAGTTTAAAGAACACCGAAGAACATCATAGAAGTATTATAATCTAACATTCATCATAACAAAACTATAACAATATCATGTGGATCTTCTAATCATGAAAAATTCAACATAAGAGGCAACAAGATGATATAAGAGAAATTGACTTCTATTACTCAAAATTTGTCAAATCCAATACATAACCAGAGAACTAGTCTTTTAAGTCAAAAAATATTACAATAATAGGAGCCTCAACTCAACCATTCGAACCCACTTAATCATTTGGAAAATGTATTTATAACAAAAAGGAAAGGAAACAACTAGAGGTGTGAGTTGGCCTTCCTCCCATAGGATTCTCCAAAAACAGTTATCAATCTAACACCTATACTAACATCTATTTAACACACTTCTATAAAAAAGGAAACATGTTGGCAACTAATCCAACAAGATTTAAATGACATTTTCTCCCTTGATGTGCATCCCTTTCCATTGCCAAGTGTCCTCCAGGGGTTGGATGTTTTCACCATGATACCACCTATGATCCTCTCTCTTCTCCACATCATCAGCCACCCAAAAGAGTGATGAGTTCGTACTCCTTGATTCCAGGTTCCAGTTTGTAACGTCATTCAGTAGTGCACTGGGTAGCGAGTTTTTGTAGCGCCCTTGCAAAACACTCTTCAGATTTTGTAGAGTCGATACAAAACAAGCCTGTAGTTTCTGTAGCGTCAATTTTGTATTAGCCTCTATGAATTTGGTAGTGCCACACTTCAAATAACCTCTGTGAATTCAGTAGCGCCACATCTCACATAAACTTTGGGGAATTGGCAATGTCATCGTTTAAATGGTCCTGCAGAATTGGTAGCGCCCATCATCAAAAAAACTATGTGAATTTGGTAGCGCCACTGTGACACAGTCCTGAAGAATTTTTAGCGCCACCATTAAGTTCATCTTAGGAGATTTGGTAGCATTTTGCAGAAATGGTAGTGCTACTGTGTACTTTGGTTAGGATCTTTCGTAGCACTTTAGGTAGAAAAATGCCAGTACATGCTATATAGATGATTCTGCAATGCCATGGCACTACAGAATGTATGTGCTTCTTCTATGTAATGAAACCAATCCTTTAGAAATCACGAAAACTTTAGTTGATAGGTTAGAAGCGTGTAGATGCCTGTATAGGTGGCAAAAGATTATATATTCTTGATCACTTACCCTTGCAAAAAGAGACCACCTACAAAAATGGAGCTTATGTCCCTCAATTATTTCATCAACCTAGAACTCCTCATTATTGAAGGAGAGCTTCCTTATAACACAGTAGCATGTTTTTCTTTTTCAGGGATGGTCTTCTTGACTGCAAGTGTGACTTTATTCACTACTGGTTCCTCTCTTTCAATGGAAACTTCTACCAAAATATTCGAATTCCTTTGGGACACTTCCTCCTTGAAGTGCTACAATTTTACCTTGAGTTTTCTATTTTGAGACTGGAAGTCTTTGTTTTTACTATAGAGGTTCTTAAGTTTCTTATGGAGTGGCTTGGCTCTTCTTGCTACAAATATTGACAATCAAGGGTGTCACTATACATATCCATAATCTCTTTCGTATTAATTATTCCAGATAAACTTTCTGCTTTCAAATAAGCAGCCTCCTTCCTAGCCTCCATGATCTGTCTAATCAATCTTTTGAATATGTGATTGTTGGGTGGAGTGTTGATGTTGATAATATCAACAAGATTCTTCATGGCTTCACCTTCATATTTTTGTTGCATAGGATCTCTGTATATCAACTCAACAGGATTCTCAATGCATTTTCCCTTATCTTTCTGTTTCTTTGGAATTGAAACCTCGGGTAGGACTTGTGCTTCAACAACCTCCTTGAGAGCTGATGATCTAGTAAAATGATTCTTGAATTTTATGCTAGGTGTTGGAGTAGGTGAAGATAAATGCAATTTCCTTCCCTTATTGGCTGTGAATTTGGTGGATGAAGGTGTTACACATTATTTTGGTCATCCTAGTGATCCATTGACAACATGTGTTCATGTTCCCAAAGGATCCTTTCTTCATGAAGAAAGTGATTGACTTTCTCTTCTCAAAAACCATGTTAAGGAAGGTCGTCATAGGATGCACCATATGCATGATGTCACGATGGTTGATCGTCACCCTTTGCTATAAAAATAGCATGTGGTGTCTCCACAAGCTGCTCTAGAGCTAGGGTGTGACGATGTCAGAAGGCTAAGAAAAATTTGAGCTTCACAAATTTCTAGAAGGGGATATTCTAGAAGATGAGGTGGCATCCATATGGTTGGGATCCTACTCGCTTCTCTGATTTGGTCTTCAACCATATCTCTTTCCCTTATATAAAGAGGGATCTCTCATGGAAAAGGTTAAGCACATAAGGTTGGTTCAAGAAAGATTAATATTAAATAGGATAAGAATTGGATGAGGAATTCTACTTCAATTCATACTTGAGGGCTTAATTTTAGTTTATCAAGTCATTGTGGATTTTCTTCATTCAAGTTCGGAGAAAGTGTGTGTGTTGGAGAAAAGGTTCATCAGAAGGGGACCTTGCAACATCAAGGCTTTGGTTGTAATCTCCACTTTCATTTTAAATATGATACAGTGATATGTTTCTTTCCCATAAAACTTTCTTTGTTTTATTATATGATTCCTTGATTGCATGCATAAGTTCTCGTTGAGTATACTATATTGCTTTCACTTTGGTTGGCTTATGTTCCCTTGTAGAACCAATATCATAAGAGAACCGAAGTGTATCTTGGACGACAACAGCAAGAGGAAGTGATATTTAAAAGGTATGTTTCCCATCTCTTGTTAAATAGTAAACTCAATGATAAAATCTTAGGGAAAGCATCATATTTTGTTTTGTTTTGTTCTATATCTAGGTGGATCTAGGGAGATCTGTTTATGTCCGCATTTACCTATAAGTCCTATAAAAAAATTAGCGACCATACTGGGGATACAACCTTCTTTTGTTTTTTTTCTTCCCATTTTCCTTTAGCTTGCCTTCCTCTGATCAATTTCATTCTCTAAGTATGTGGGCGATCCATTTATACTCCCTAGGTTTAGAAGTTCATGTAGACTTTTTGTATTTCTTCCAAATTTTCCAAATTTACAGAGATCGTCGCACTGTACCCTATTAGCAGACTACGATGACCCATAAACATCGCACTCTACTTTTCCAATCCAATGCGGCGATGTCGCACTGTGCTCTGCCAGTAGCCTGTGACAACTTCATCTCGTCACACTGTGTCCCATACCCAACCTGCAACGATTCCTATAGGTTTTGATGGAATGACTCATTTTGTCTTTTACCACCCAGATTTTCCTTAGTAACCTAGGGTGAACTTTCTATTCCCGTGATTGATTTATTTCTGAGTTTAAAGCTTGCTTGTGATTGGTTTTCAATGATTGAAAATTTTCTTTTCATTTTGCAAGTTTTTTCTCATGCTCATTGTCGCAAGGATATAATCTCAGATCTTCATATGGGTGTTGGTTTGAAAAAGGGTCTTTGGTTTGTTTTGATTTTTGGATTCATTTTGTTTGTCAAATTATTTTTTGATTAAGAAACACTTTTCTCTTGCTATGTCAAAAGGTTTTCTTGTCTTTTTCGTTTTTGTCTGTATTACGAATTTGATTTGGGAATTGTGTTGAGAATGTCTTGATTTTCTTGGATTACATTTTCGTTTCGTTATCACACATTTGATTTTATCTTGGAAAGGAAGAATTGAATTCATTTATTATTTTAGTAATCTCTCATAAGAAAATATTTACATTCGAAATATTTGAAAAGAGAAGAAATTGGAAAATTTGTAGTTCATGATTATTTGGAATTGCGTTCATTCGGAGTTAAGAAATTGTAATTTGTAGCTTGTTGTACTTCAAAAGAAAGACCTTCAACCTACTATAACTAGAGTTCATTGAATTGAAAAATTGCACATTCATCTCTTTTTGCATTTTTATTGGGTCAAGGTTGCAACATCATTAGTTTTATCTTCATCTCTCTTTTTTGAGTAAACAACAACCTCTAAAACACAACGTAAATTTAAAATTTATTAGTAACTTTTATTTTCTAGGGATATTTTTCAACAACATTAGCTAGGATAACACTTTGGAATAGGTTGTAAGGCACACTCTCCAAAGCATCAAAACACACAATAAAATCTTATGATAGGGAGAGTTCAAATCCAATTGCTACATTTTTTCTTGGGAATCCCTTCTCACACAAGGGTCAAACCTGAGGTCGCATTGAGACTGGCAAAGTTAGTCACCCTGCTTTGTTGGTCTTAGTGTAGAGATTGCACATATTATTGGGGGTCACTTGAAGGTATACCCAAGATTATGAGTGGAAGCCTTTCGAGTTGATTTCAGGCTAGATACCCTTCCTTTGTGTGTGGATCAGACTATCGACTGTTTCCCTAGGCATCATTGTTGTAGTTGGTAACATTAGTAGCCTATATCTCTAGGGTCTTTACAAAAGGTGATCATAGAGAGGAAAGTCTTCACAGTACCTGGAATCGACGTTGGCCAAACTCACTCGGGCTCCTTGGAGGGTATACCCACGCTTATGTGTGGGAGCTTGCACTAGGGTGTAAGTTTGTTAAGAAGGTCGTCAACGTAACTTTTCCATCCACTTATACCAGCCCCTTCTTGTCTTGATTTCACGACATTGGATTTCATCACCAACTAGTGACTTCAAAATAAGAAGGTTTGTTTTCTTGGTTTGATTCTTATATTTTATTAGTGAGTGTTGTTCTGTTTTCTCTAGTTGGCCATAGATTTTTTCCGTTCTTTATTCAGTTCAGCCAACATCAGCCTTCGTCGTTCATGTAGGATGCAAATCTTACCCCCGAAAAATCTGTAAAGTTACCAGCCTTTTCTTCCTAATTCACCAAAAGGCTCTCCTAAGGGAGTAGTAAATAACGAAGTAGCTTCTGAAGTTGGAAGCACACACTCTTTGGAAGGATTTTGATTTGTTTCAAACTCCTTGGAGGCTTTCCAACTTCCCCCAAATCCATTGTTGACTATTAGAAGAGACGCACGTATGCTTCGGATGAACTCATCCCGAGAAATTGTTATCATTGATAATACTGAAATACCTATTGGAGCTGACGCGGGATCTGGAGTAGAAGATCCACATTTTCACAGTTAATATTTTAGGACCCCGAATCACATTGTCGGAACCTCTAATCCTAGTTTCGTCCCTTTGACAATACGTTATCTTTACAAAAACCTAGGAGTGAGTCTTGATCAACCTATGGAATCACAAATTCCTGAGACGTTCGTTACCTATACGGTACCTTTAGACCATTTCACTGGTACTACCAGTAGTGTCATCGCCATTTTGGACCAATTATTGGTTGGTTCTCACTCGATTCTTCCTCTCCAGATGGCCCATTCTATGGTGGTCCCACAAGCTATGACTGTCCATACTAGACATACCATGATTTCCCAAGCTCCTATTGGAACACCACTTCCTCTTAGACCAAATCCATCACTTCCCCCTGGATATAATGATTTGAATACTTCTATCGCTATTCCTACCCAGAATCCATCTGGAGGGTCAAAACATTTTGTTCCTCCTGGGTACAATGTTGTGAGTTGGTTTGTTCCTACACTTGCCCAGGTACTCTCCAGAGGGCCTTATGTTCCTCCTCCACCTTTGTTAGGAGGATCTCACCATCCTAGCCCTAGTGGCTCCAATCCATATGGAGGCACTAGTATTCCCATCACTTTTGGTTTCTAGATTCCTGTTGGAGGTCAACCTCAAGCTAGGGGGAAACCTTATTTTGGGGGACAACCTCAAATTGGGGGGAAACCTCAATTTGGGGTCCATAATCTAGTTTATGGACAAAACACATCTGTGTTACAAACTCAACCTTGGAACCTTCCTTTCCATGGAAATATACAACCGTCTGGGGGGAAACATCCTCAAGTCAATTATTTTGTGCCCCCTAACCTTGGTCAACCGTATCTAGGTTCTTTGAATCCCACTTGGGGTCAAAAATTTCAATCTAATGTTCCTTTTCATGGGAACATCCCTATTCAACCCAACCCTATGGAATATTTGCCTCAAAATCCTGCACAACTGAATCTGTCAGGACTGTCTATTTATATGCAGAGTGCTTATGGTCCTATTGGTATACCTACGGGGATTCCTTCTCAAAACTACCAGTTTCCTCAAGTGAACCAATAGTTTCCTTTTCTATCCACTTTAGATTTACCTGATTTGTCTAGAATTTTGAATGATCCTATTCTACATTCTCCTTATTGACCTGTCATATCAACCAAGTTACCATCTGACATTCCTAAATTTGATGGTAGAGTAGGAGAGGATCTGAACAATCATGTTATGACTTTTCATCTATGGTGTTCCTCCAACTCCTTGATGGATGACTCCATCAGATTAAAACTTTTCCAACGAACTCTCACGGGTTCGACAACAAAATGGTACATCGAGTTACCACGAGGTTTCTTTAACAACTTTAACACCCTAGACATGGCCTTTTTGACACATTACTAGCGACCGATTCAATACAAGACAGGAACTAAAATTTTGAGTTCTTTTAAACAATCCTCATGCACTCATATTTCTGATCACATCCATGAGTGGAGGAGGAGAAGACATTTGATCAAAATTCCTCTTCTTGATGAACTATTGGCTAAGTGGTTTACCAAATCACTCATTGGACCTACCTCTCGTGATGTCACCATGGGTCGTGTTGTCACTGAAGATCAGGCGATTAGTCATGCTCAATATCTATATCTCGTCTATCCAAAAATGAGAACACTTTATGATTTGATCCCTAATGCTCCTTGCCCTTCCAAAAACCTTGCCCCAAAACCTCCAATGGATTCTCATGTTTTTGATGGTGTGATCAAAACCTTTCATGTTGAATGTCAGTCCACACATACTGGTCACACCAATCCTAAATCTAATAAATCTAATGCACAAAATACTCCTACTCCTACTCCTTCCACCGGTAAGACTGTCGAATTTAATTTTGTTCAATCCGTGCCTACCAGAAAGAATCCAAATAAAAGGAAAGGGAAGGGTAAGAACAAGGAGGACACGAATAATAGTCCACGGTCTGATAAATCCAAAACGCAAACCGTTGATGAGAAAGATAAATGTAAGCCTCGTTACCCCTACCTGATTTGTTGTGACGATCATTACATGAAAGACTATCCATGACGCGTCGAGGTTACTAAGTTCCTCTAAGGGACCGACAAACCTCCTACACCCACTATTTTGTCACAACCTTTCCCTTCTCAGCAGCAATCCCAACTGGTCATTCATGACTAAACTTATCCTTCTACCTCCTCTTATGTCCTTATGTGTACTGGTGACTCTAACAAGAACGAAATTGCAATCACAAATTGAGCCAAGGATTACTCTCCGTCAAAAGATAAATTTGATGATACACCACCTTCGTTGGTTCAAACTTCTCCCCCAACTTCACCTCCCAACGGTCCTCTTCATCTCGAAAGACTGGGTCTCAATACAATTCTTCGCCCTCCTCCTAAGGGTGTTGTTCGAAAGTCTTCATTCAATTCTCACGCACGTGCTGCCCAAAACTAGAGTATTGTAGAAGATCTTGTGCAAGAACCCTCCACAATGTCAGCTCTCGAAATCCTTCAAAGTTATCCTACTCAATGAAAGGAACTGTTAAAATCCATTGGTGGAATTGATCCCACAGATACCAATTTAATAATATTTTACTTGGAATATCACATTCCAAGGCTTCCTCCTCAGTTATCATTTTAGATCCAAGTTGTTGTTGAAAACAATAAGATATGTAGAACTTTTATTGATGAAGGAGCCTGGACTTGTGTTATGTCTGTCACATTTGGAAATATATTGGCTCTCCTACCCTCACCGAATCACACAATACACTTAAGGCCTTCAATGGTACAAGTTTTAAACCTTATGTTCTTCTTTCGTCATTGTCTATTATGTTGGAAGATAAATCAGTCAATGTCGAGGTTGAGGTCTTCGATGCACCTCTTGATTATAACCTTTTACTTGGTCGTAGATGGATTGACTCCATGTGTGTAGTTGTATCTACCCTTCATGTGGTACGATTCCCACACCAAGGAAAGGTCATTATTATTGACCAACTAGCTTTCTTTAATTCTGATTCCCGTACTAGAAATGTTCCTTTCATCTCGAATATGTCCCCTGGTTACGAGAATCTCAGAGTGGGTCTTTTGAAAGATTCAACTTTTATGGGTACATTTCCAATCCCACCACCCGATATTTCCCCTCCTTCTGTTTCCTGTATTAAAATGATATCCACCATTTTTCATGAAACCCCTAAGTCATACGACCCATGGGTAGTACCTAACCCTGGTGACTACCTTCTTTACAAGAAAAAGATGCCTTTAAGTCCGGTCGAATCCTCTTACCAAGATATTCAATCGGAAACCCCCTCCTCTCCTTCTCTCTGTGATTCATCTCCTGATCCATTCCACATGGTCTTTCCTACTGATGAGATGATCATGTCAGTCATGTCTATGGAAGACACTCCCTGGGACAATGGGCATCATCACTCCATTCTCTTCCTAGAATGTGAATCCATAGAAAGTTACCAAAGGACTTTGACTCCATCAATTGTTTTTGTTCTTTCTTCAGTTCCTGAGTCAACACACGATGTATTATATGAAGGGAACTTGAGAAAAATTTCCCCTATCATCCCTCTCGATATATCAATTAAACCCAGAGTCATGGAGAATTTTCATATCGGGGCCTCATGTTCTACTGATGAGGTCCACACGTACAAATCCTTTTTCCAAGAATTTCGCGATGTTTTATCCTGGAGTTACAAAGCAATTCCAGGTATTGATCATGATATCGTTGTGAATGAGATTAATACATACCCAAACGCTAAACTCGTTTGGTAGAGACTTTTCCCAGTGCATCCATGCAAAGTTTCTGCTATCAAGCTTGAAGTTGAAAAACTTCTTAAAGTTGGCTTTGTTTATCCTGTGGCTTTGACTGATTAGGTATCCAATCTAGTTACGGTGAATAAGAAAAAAGATACCATTTGCATTTGTGTAGATTATAGGGACATAAATAAGGCTTGTCCTAAGGAAAATTACCCAACCCCTTTTGTTGACAAGATCGTCGACAACTGTGCCGGAAGTGAAATCTTCTCGTTAATGAATCGTTTCTCCCACTATAATCAAATTAATATTTGACCCTCGGACCAACACAAGAACACTTTTATTTTCCCTTGGGGAACCTTCGCCTACCAGAAATTACCCTTTGGTCTCAAGAATGTTGGCGTGAATTTTCAGCATGCTATGTCTTACGCTTTCCATGATATTAAGCACATTTTTCAACCCTATCTTGATGATATACCGATGCATTCCGTGTGTTTCCAAGATCACCCGACACATTTGAAGGCCATTTTTGTATGTTGTCGTTATTATCATATTCGCTTAAATCCACACAAATGTATTTTTTGTGTGGAGTCTAGCCGACTGCTTGGTTTTATTGTGTCAATACACAAGATTTGAGTAGAACCCTTGAAGGTTGAGGCTATCCTTAATCTACCTCCTCCTTCCACTTTACGCCAGGTCCAAATTTTGCAAGGGAAGGAAATTTTTTTACGTTGTTTCATCCCCAATTATGATGAACTAACGAAAGGATTCACTCAGCTACTCAAGAAAGGTTACAATTTTGTATGGGACGATACTGCAAACAAATCTTTCGAAGATTTAAAACTTTCTTTAACCTGTACACCATTACCGTTTCCCCATGACTATAGTCAGGATTATTTCCTCTACTTAGCTACTTCAAACTCTACAATCGCTATGGTCTTAGTCCAAGAGGATGATTCACATGATGAGCATGTGATATACTATTTGAGTCGGAGTCTCACGACTACTGAGACCAAATACCTACATGTGGAGAAAATGGCCTTGGCAGTTGTTCAAATTGTCCAACATTTTCGTCATTATATCTTATTATGAAGAACCACTATTTTATGCAACATATCCTTACCCAACAATTTCTAAGGGGAAAGTATTCCAAATGGATAGTGATTATCGAGGAGTTTGAATTGGAGTTTGAACATGCTAATTCAAAGAAATATTTGTTTTCGCAGAACTGATATGTGATCTTCCCTCCACTGAGACAGAGAACGTGGAAGAAGATTTCTTACCTAACAAATCCCTTTTTCTGATCAGTTCCAATGATGTATGGTATGGAGATATTATTATCTATCTCTAGACTCAAACTTTTTGGCCTGACCTCTCTAGTACTGATCATCTTCGCATACACTATCAAAATCGACAATACATCATTCTCTGTGATACTCTTTATCGCCATGATATTGACTCCATTTTTCGACGATGTCTCACTTACGATGAAGCTGAGAAATATTTGAATGGTTTTCACTCTGGAGCATGTGTCGGTCATATTTTTGGGTATGCCACTTCCCAAAATATCTTACGAGCGGGTTATTTCTGGCCTTCTTTGTTTAAGGATTGCATTATTGTTTTTCAAAAATTCCATGCTTTCCAAACTTATAATAACAAGATACGATCTCATCCTGCTCCTTTACATCCCGTAGTTTCCATTGGTCTATTCACCAAATGGGGCATTGACTTCATGACATGTAACTCTCACTCGACCAGGGGGCAGGGATACATCATTGTAGCTGTGGATTATTTCACTAAATGGGCTGAGGTGATGCCTACATTTGATAACACCTGGAAAAATGCAACATTGTTCATATTGAATCATATCATTACTCGGTTTGGTGTCCCTCAAGCTATCATTACTAATCACGGTAGTCATTTTTGAAATTTTATGATGTCTAAACTTACTGAAAATTTGGGTCTTCACCATGAAAACTCAACCCCCTATTATCCACAGGCCAATGGAAAAGTTGAAGAAATCAATAAATTTCTCATAACTATGCTTCGATGGTTGATAGGAATTCATAAGACAAGTTGGCACACCATGTTGTTCTCAGCATTATGGGCCTATCAAACATCTGTTAAGTTTGCCACGGGATTTACACCTTTCCATCTAGTTTATGGTATCGAGGTCATCTTGTCGATTGAATGTGAAATACCATCTTTGAGACTGTTCGTTGAAATTCTCCCCAATTCCTCTGTCGAAGAAGAGTGTGTTTTGTATCTGATGCAACTAGACGAAACCCATCGCGATGTCGCCCTAGTTATTGAAACTCAGAAGAAATGTGTTAAATCCCAATACAACAAGCATATCAAGCCACATGTTTTTTCTGAAGGTGATCTAGTCCTTCTTTACGAACAAGATCGTGAATTGCTAGGGGTCGATAAATTAGAGGCCATGTGGCGAGGTCCTTACATTTTCAAACGCTTGTTGGAGAAGGGAGCTTATGAGCTATTCAATTATGATGGAATCCCTTTGAATGAACCCAGGAATGGGATTTACTTAAATAAGTGTTATGCTTAAGTCATTTTTGCATGAGTGCTTGTAATTTTAGTGTATCATACTCTTGTGTGCTTTTTCATTCTTTGGTTTCGACCTTCAGCTGCTTACCTTACATTGTGCTTGGTTTCCATATTTCGATGTCTTCGCTACCCTACATTGGCTTCGTTGATGGCGCTAGTCACAGTACTCAAAACTTAGCATCTGCTTCTTGGGAAATCTACGCATCTACAGATGAATTGATTAGTCTGCATGGTGTTTTCCTTTGTCATGCAACTAACAATATTGCGGAATATAGTGAAATCATCAAATTATTGACCGACGTTGTTTTGCTCAAAATTCGTCATCTCGTTGTACGACTCGATTCGAAATTAGTAGTCCTATAGTTGAGTAATGTTTACTCCATTTGAAATCCTACGTTATTAAGGATATATTTATGAATTTGCCTCTTGGAATGTCACTTTGATTACATTCAGTATCAACACATTCCTAGATGTCTAAATACATTAACAGGTGCTTTAGCTAATTATGTGTTAGACAAACATTTGAGAAATTTATAAAATCCAATAATACTTTGTATATACAAGAAGTAAGTTGGTAAAAGCCTCATATATATAATGATAAACGTTTCTTTGTCCGAAGACCAAAATATGAAAAATGTGAAGCACATGGCTTCATATAAAAATAGAGCATCAAGGATGTTTCTCGCTATAACATGTGACTGTCCGTGATAATTTATGAAGCAGTCGACCAATGGAAGTGGAAATGCCCATGGTATGGCGTTGATAATGTCTCGGGATATCATCGATGGAGGCATCCAAGATGTTCATCATGAGCCCCTCTAGATTCTGCTCTAAGATCTCATAGTCAGCAACAACTACTCCTTCTACGTCAACTCTCTCCCCTCACCTCTAGATGGGGGATGAACCTGAAGGTCGGTAAGGTCCCATGTCTGCATCATCAAAAGAGCATTTGATGAGTCATCGGATAAGTAACACATAAAAACATTTTATATTAAAAATCATAAAAAAACATTATAAAAACACAATGTACTTCTTACCTATGTCCCCACATTGGGAACCCTTAGGAAGAACCAAGTTTGGATCACCTCGGAAGTCTAAACTAACATAGGCATAGTCATCTACCATAAGCATCTGGGTCCTCAATCAGTCAAAGAAAACATCATTATACTTGATGATAGGACCAGTCACATGTCGTGCCATGAGGTCAACCCACCTCTTCATTCTTGGATCTTGTGGGGCAGGTATACTCTACTGTACCTGTAAGAGTAAGGATGGGACCCTCTCCAGGAAGAAGGACACCAAAATCAAACCGTATACAAACTATTTTAGTTCACCATTCCTGCACTTAGTTTTTTTTTCATGCTTATGAGAACCCTGTCACACTAGTTGAATACTCGGGGCTCCATGCATTCCAATGCATACTGGAAATAGCTCTGAAGAGACATGTGGAGAGTTGTTCTCCCTACCATGCACATGATGGTATAGAGGATAGTTCATAGAGGCAAGTCAGAGACATATTTGATAGCAACCTTTTCGCTATGCTTATGAGTATTGGGTACGCAATGTTCGTGCATATAGTGACTCATAGGCTCACCACCTCCCCTACTAACTGTCAGCGTAACTTGGGACCCACGACGAGATAAGCTGGTCAATAAGTAGATATCCTCGATATCTATCATAAGAATGTGAGCCCCCACACAGAATTCCTATTGGTTCATGTCCCACATATGAACTAAGTATTTGAGTAACCTCAGTTGGGCCCTCATGCCCTAGATCTTGAAGATTTTTAACAGTCCACACTGTCGAAGGGAATTTATCATTCCCGGGTCATTCCTAGAAAATTAATCTTCCTCCTCATGCTCTCTCTCTCGCCATTCCAAAATCTTTATCATGGAGAACCTACAATGGAACATAAAAGAGATATTAGCATTTTCATATTCTCCCTTGAAACTTTTTTATTCGAAAATACATCTCAAAACAATTTTTGATTTGCGCACGTCGCAGGCCTAGGAATTCGTACAGTGTGAAGTCATCACAGGATAGATTTAAGGCCGCATGCGATGACCCTGGGTCATCGCAGGGCACGATATAGGGCTCCTGTGATGACCTCCGCACATAGGTACCCTTGGAAACTCAACTCAAAAAGTCATTTTTAACCAATGAAAAGAAAAAATTGATCCATGAAAAGTTGAAATAGAAGAAAATTACCTGTTCTACAGAGACTGTTCGTCAAATGATCAACCGTGCCTTTCGCAATACGTAGTGGAAAATTGAGGTAAATAGGGGGTTTTGGAACAATGTTTGGGTGAAATAACAATGGAATAATAAAATGAAGTTTTGACCCATTTTTATTACTTTATTACTTTTTTATTTTTATTTTTATATTATTTTATGTATTTGACCTAAACCCTAAAGTCCTAACGACATTGCAAGTGTTTGATTTTTTGCAGATGAAAAACCTAGGAGTGAAATATTGAACAAGGATACACCTTTTTGGTTTGCTTGTATACATTTGTCCCATGTACAGATCATTTTAGAGTTTTTCAGGAAAAATGCAGAGATTAGCTTTTGTTCTTTATCATGCTCCTAAATCAATGAGAATGTAACTAAGTATACTTTTGTCATTTTTTCTTACTCGTAATGGTAACACGAAAAACGAAACCCATGGAGTATCCTTTAAGCTCTTTTCACACTCTGTAAAAATGAAAATATTTTTGAGCAACCTTGTTCTTTTCACTCTCGTAAAAGTATCTGAAGAAAACATTTGATGAGAGGTAGGTTATCACTTTTTCGGTCTCATCAAGATTAATTTACAAAAAAGGAACTGATGGAGTTCTCTTTAAGTGTTTTTCAGACTCTCTAAACATGAAAAACCCCTGATTTTTCTCTCTTAGGACTCATTAAACAAACATCGAAAGACCCATATGTGACCGAACCACTCCTTCTTAGGGTTCATTAAATATACTCTGAGGGACTTGTCCAAAGGATGAGCTTACATCGACAAGCATATGTTATCCTCCTCAAGCTTGTGTAAAAATAAAGAGGTACTCACCAAAAATGGTGGGGGGGGAATTTAGGAAATAAATTTGTCTATGTATCCATGTTAGTTGTAGTAATAGTCGTTCTTGAACATGACAACCCCCTTCATCATTGTACCCGAGTTGGGAAATACATTTGTCTCTCGTTTGACTATCCGCATGTCCATATGTTGGGTCCTCCTTGAGTCAATGCTGCCAATACCATCGTCGTGTCATTCATATGTTCAAGAGAAGTCCAGCCTTAATAAGCCTCCTATTGAGTCATCCATTTGCAGTTATAAATTTTCTACCATGTCGGACTTCCCTGTGTTAGTTTCGAATCATTTCATACTCTGATCTATCTCAAATATGTTACTTATTTCGTGTCATTGATGGGGGATACATCAAGGCCCTCCTGTGATGATTATTTTCTCATCGACTTCAACTCATTATCCAAGAACAAAACTTAGAAATCGTTCAGCACCTTGGAGCATGTATGCCTTAATGGGAGGTTTCTTCGCTTTCAACAGTTCACATCATTGACCCCTGATTGGGAGATTCCATCGGGTGTTCAACTTCAAATCATTGATTCACATTCCTTGGATTGTACTAGGGTACCTTGGGAGTCATTGACATCAATGGTGATTTCCCTTGCACTTGTTAATGGTTCTCATCATTGATCGGTAATCAAGTGTTTTCTACCATGCTCGACTTCAACACTTGCAATCACCTAGTTAGATTCGTACTTAAGGATGACGAGAATGAAGACCCTAGGTCATACCATTCTTCTCTAGGTTGCGACAAAGTATTCATGATTTGTATTGACACATAGATCCACTTTGTATTTCTCATCGCTATGTCAGAATTTAAGTCATTTTAGTGCATAGATCCACAATGTATTATGGGTGGCTATGTCGATTCATAAAGACATGGATCCATAGTATATATTTAGTGGCCATGACTCATTTGAAATTTTGTAATATG
>SNQJ01S0009854.1:124327-136639 GCA_010110895.2 Picea sitchensis | reverse complement strand
ACCTAGTTATTCACAATGTCTATGAATAAAAGTTGTATATTCGGAAATATAATTCAATTTCTTACATTTCAACTTCTTACACCATATTCAAATTCATTGTCAAAGTACCTTGAATAATCCCTCGAAGGAAACATGTTTTTTTTCCAGGTTTGCATTGCCACTAACACGTCATGAGAGACCAGCATTAGCTTACACTCACTCTAAAGTCCTTTTTAAGGTCATTTGCAATATTTATTTTGCAAAGCCTTGTTATGTCTATTGCATTAATTTTTTTATTACAATGCTATTTATTTACAATTTTGCTAACAAATTTGAAGTATCTCACATTTTAATGTCATCTCCAATATTTCTTTACAAATTTGTTAACAACTTTGAAGTACACATTTTAAGGTCAGGTGCAATATTTCTTTTGTAAAGTTTTTTTTAAGATGGAAATCAACCATTTCCACTTCAATACAAAATTGTTAACAACTTTGAAGTATCTCACATTTTAAGGTCATCTGCAATATTTCTTTACAAATTTTCTAACACCTTTGAAGTATACATTTTAAGGTCATCTACAATATTTCTTTTGTAAAGTCCTTTTTAAGGTCATTTGCAATATTTCTTTTATTAAGTCTTTGGATGTCTGTTGCATCAATTCTTTGATTACAATGCTAAAATTTGAGTCTCTCATTGATTCTTTAGGAGTCTTACTTTCAAGTGGAGTTGTAAGAAACCTTATGAAGTATTAAAGGTCCAACAATTTTTCATGTTTATCACACTTTGCAAATGTATTTGAATTCATTTGATCTATGTTGGAATTAAATAGAGAGATTATAAGTGTGTGATGATGAAGGTCAGGGTTGTATGATGTTCCTGATTGGTCACTATTTGGCACTACGATACTTTGGTCTTTGATTGCAACACTTGGACCATCTGACACTTTGTTTCTTGTCTGCGAAACTTGGAGGTTTGTTTATGGTACTTGACATATTTTTGTTGTGACACATTGTTTTTGGCATTGCGATGATCTTATTATGATGGTAGGGATCAAAGTATTGTTTAATTCTCTTCACACTTTAATTCGACACTACATAAGAAACAACTATTCAAATTAGAAAATGTTCAATCAATATTGTGACTACTTGTCTACAATTTATGCATAAAAATATTGATATTATCAAAACTTATAACAAGTTGTTAAATGATAAATTCAAATTTGTTGAAATTAAAATTATTCAAAGTGATACCTTTTCAACATAATCCATTATTTGGATTAACTGTTGTTGAAAAAGTGAACAAGACGACATCAATATCATATGGCCATGAATCAAATAGATAATTTTAATGAAGACACTAAGGAAAATGAGGACAAGTTTGAGAATAATGATAAAATTATCAAACCTTGAGAAGATTTGTAGTTCAAGAGAAACAAATTTGTCTTAGGATATGAAAAGAATGATTCTAACTTCTTTCATATTCATGATTACTCTAGACTAGTTACATTTTTTAGCATAGGGTTTCGTAATGATGATTTGCAAAGGCATGGTATTGATACTCATAAGTTGGATGGATTACTTGAACTTGAGGATCATGATTTGGATTAGAATGATGATGATGAAAATGATTTCAATGATGATGAAGTTGATGTTGCTAAGTCGAATGAGTTGGACAAAGTATTTGAATAGTGCCACCACTATCTGCGAGTTGTCATGTCCCCATTTTTGGATTCCCTTGTTTGGCAGTGAAAATAACTTTTGTGGATTGTCAGTGAAGAAAAAGGGAGTCAAAAAGGGTTATTTAATGTCACTTAGTTAGGAGATGTTATGTATTTAAAGTGACATTAGAATTAAAAAGTTACTTAAATTCTATTAAAAGTGATTTTTTAATCCTAAAGTGAAAGAAAAAGGGGGATAATGGTCATATTTGATTTAGTAAAAAAGGGGATAAGGGTTACATTTGATTTGGTCAAAAAAATGAAAAGTCCTAGAAGGCATGGAGAAAGGATAAAAAGAGGGGTAGAGCCTCACTTTGAAATTATGATTTGATATCTCATTTTGGTGTTCTCTTGGAGCCATTTATTCATTAGGGTTTAGCAAAACCCTTCCACTATCTATTTGGTTTTGGTGGTGCAATATCCACCCTAGCTAGACAAGAGGAGAATCCACCCAGGATTTTCATTGGATCCTAGACAAGAGGGGAATCCATCCAAGATTTTCATTAGAGCTTCAGCATTGGATTTGGGTTTCATTTGGAGATATACTCGCTTGGATAGGAGACTAGCGAGGACTGAAATACTCAGGAGGTTCATAGATTTTCACAGTGATGACTCCACTTTTTGCATATATGTTGTGTAATCCTTGTGTGATGAATAATGAGTGTCCCATGAGGCCTCTATTGTTGTCCATCCTTGACATGCAAGGAACTATTGGTTGTCCAGTTTTGTAGTTCCTAGTCAGAGATATATAGTTATGACCAAGAGATGCATTTCCTAGTCAATGGTAGTTCTTGTCCATTTCTATGATCCCTAAAAATAGGCAATATTTGTTGTTTTGAAATTCCCAGTTCTTTGACTTGGTTTCTATCCAAACCAATGCTATAGTACTCATATATTTGTGCCCTATAATTAGGCATAGAGGTCAATTTCCCTTGGCACTTGTAATGGACTGCACAATGATGTCCAAAGAAGTGGACAAGGAGACTCTACTAGGTTCTCTAGTCTCCCTTAATTGTTCCTCAAGGGTTCACAATATAACCAAACCCTCATCAATTTCAATGTTTACATTATGTGGTGGTGGTGGGTTGGGGTTTTGATCTTCTTGGTTTTCTTGTGAGTGTTTTAAATTGCCTTGGGGTTCCATTGTCTTATATATGCCACAATTTAAAATCCATGGCATGTAAATTAGGTTCCTTTTTTTATTTAAAATACAAAATTACAAAAAAAAAAAAAAAATTTAGATTATTGGGAGCAAAATACTAAATTGGAATGCGTGAATTGGATTAAAATTAAGAAAAATGTAACATACTTGGACACGGTGGCCCCATCCTCCATTTCTTCCTCTTCTCTAGATCCACTATATTTTCCCAATGAGAGAAGTGTGAGCGCGATTTGTGCACAATGGGCACAAATCACGCTCGGGCCTTTAATTTTTTTTTTTTTTTCAACACGACCGCGTGCATGGTTTTTCCACTAAACCTATGAGGCAATCTAGGTATAAGAACACACAACATTTCGGCGAGTGCGCATTCTTAATCCTACCCTTACCACTTTTTTGGCCACCAAGTTCTTGCACTCACCCTAGGACCTATGCAAACTATAGTCGCAGAGACAGACACGAGCTGGTCTACCTTGATAAACGGTTTATGCATTTGGGTACTCACAGGGACAAAAACATCACTTTCAGGTTCATAGGATTGAATTTTGAGTGTTTCCTTGATGTATTGAAGCTGCTACAACAACTCTTAGTTTGCATATCAAGATCTACATTTATATTGCTTATTGTTAGTGATTTATTGTAGTTGCTATAACAACCATTAGTCCTTGTATTGTTGCACAAACCATAATAAAGATGTTGTGGTTATCTCTTTTGTTTTTATGTGTAAGGGAATGCATGCAATATTTTTGACAAATTGTCTATCTCTTATTAAGAAGCCATAACAACATTAAGGAAATTTTTTTGACAAAACCACGTAAAGAGAAACAATATTTTGGGCAACAAACATAATATTCCTATACATCCTAGTTGGGTACATTGCACGAGCTTCCCATAAGGATTTTTAATGTTTTGAACTTAACCCATGTAGTTTATGTGGGAAGACAATCACTTTTTGGAAAAGTGTCATAGTAAAAAAAAATCAAAGGAAATATGTACATTTTAGATGGTTAGGTACTTGGCATTGGAGTTTGAAAGAGAAGTTATTGGATCAGTCTTACCATTAAGTTCATATGCAAGTACATACATGTTTATTAGGAGAGGTTTTCTCAACAAATGGACATGCATGTTTTGATTCAAGACTTAACAATTGTAGGGAAATACCAAGGCCCACTTGATGTTACCTTTTGAGTTGAAGATTGTGTCTTACAACTCCACTCAATGACATTACAGTTACCCTTTTCCAGTTTCAAGGGGATACATTGGCATTGCTAATTCAAAAGTCTCGAGACTTCATACATTTTAGTTAATGAGGGGGGAGATACAAATTATGGTTGTTAGAATTTAATTTTTGAAGTCTACTTTTGATCTTGAGGATTATGTTTTATCTAAGATGATGGATTTAAACCAAGATTTATGATGTGTTGATCATGGATTGAAGATTTGATGGTTTTGACATGGAGTTTTGGATTGGCCAGCTTGACCTTCGAAGGATATTTGTCGAGACATTTAGCGCTTAGTGTTTTTTAGGAATTTTAGGAGATGGGCATGGATGTTATTGTTAAGGATGGTTTTTAAAGATTTTTTATTGAGGATTTTCAAGATATAGGTGGATGGTTTTCCACATTGTGATATTTGCAAATTCACATGATACAAGATTTAGATGTTTTTCAACACTTATTTATGTCAATTGGATCATTGACATTCTAGATTTAGATGTTTTTCGACACTTATTTATGTCAATGGGATCATTAACATTATTTTTGTATCATTTTTTGAACATTTTTATGAAAAAAATAAATCGCTTCATAATCTTTTGACTTAATAAAGATGGTCTTCAAAATGTGTAGAAGACATATGATTCTTCTACACTTTTTCTTGGCACCTTGGATTGTCAATTATTTTCAAGATTTGGAATGTGTTGAACTAGCAACCAATTCCCTTTCTCATTAGGGTTTTCTCTCATCAATGAACACCTATATCTGATTTGTTTATTGCATTCGTTGATACTCACATGATTTCAACATGATTTCATAGTGTTGGTATCATGTTATCATGTTAAAGACTTTCAGAATATGTTACCAACATTTGCAATAGTCTTTCTTCCCTAACTTCTACAGTTGTATGGACTAGCGATTAAGGGGAAACTTGTTAGCAATTTGGTTCCTAACCCTGAGCCGTAGACCACCTAATTCATACATTGAGATATATTAGTATCTTGAATTTCATATACTTAACCATTATTTGGCGGTTATGTATATTGTACTATTTAGTGTATTCTATTATATTTTGTTATATGATCAATGATTATTGAAGATTAAGATTTGTGTATTTTTGTCATTTCTTGGGATGCTGGATCGACATTCTATAATCAGCAGCTTGTCTCCTCGCTCCTATACCTTAATGGTAGGATCTCTGAATTGGTAGCACCAAGTTGAAAATGCATTTTGGGTGAATGGGCTTCAGAGCAGTCCAGCGGCGCAGCCAAAGTTATGGGGGAAGCCAGTTGGCTGTCATGTTCATGTTTGTCTATTCCATAGACGTCAATTGCAATTCTGAGCAGTGACAGCTAAGCTCTCTATGAAAACGATCAATTCAGACAAAAAAAAATTAAGATTCTGAGCAGTGACAGCGAAGCTCTCGAATAAAACTATGCAATGTAAAGGTAAGGACCACCGAGGAGCTATTTTCAAAGTCAGGACGATATCAGAGCCGTCAGCCTTTTCTCTCTCCTGCGCGCAGCGGATTTAAGAGAGGAATATCTGTATTTGTTATGGCTGCCAATATAATTCAATGAGACACCGTTTTGCTCTATCGTGAACCGTCCACTGTCGCATCTTACGCACACCCATTTCGGCGACGTGGAATTTGCAAGGAGCCGGGAAGTGAAATTCCAATCAGTGGCCACAGCGATGTACTGTATATGGAAACATACTGCAATGCAGACCAACTGGATTGCATAATTTTCTTCATCCTCGGTGATTCCGGACTCGCGGGCCAGCTCGCGAAATAAATATTATATCACGTGGTAGATATAAGGAGTTAGAGTAGAATCGTCTATGACAAGTCACGACTGACATTGTAACTGAAACCAAAATGAGGATCAGCATGAGTTTGTTTTTAGGTGTTGGTTAAACATTTCAGTTTTTTAGTTTTTGGGTTTTTTTTTACTGAATCCGGCCATGTAAATTTAACTTTTGAAAAAAAAAACTATTTTTTTTTCTTTAAATTGTATTTTTGAATGCTTAAATGAATTTATGCTTGGTGAAAAACCTTAGAGCACTTTCATTATACAAACCCAACCATTCCTCACAGAATTTCAAACAAAATCCAAAGAAAAAATCACAAAAAAAAAACTATATATAACTAATACATATTCATATTCATGCCACCATATATTATTCTCTGTATAATGGGTCACACAGCGAATAAGCATGAAACATGGTGAGAATCAAACTTGAGATCTCCTTTACATATTTTTTTCCATTTACACGGCACTTGTCAATAGATCTACATCCATACGAACACAAATTCAACAAATATTAATAAAATTTAATTATAGTTAATTTTGGATAATTTTAATTAAAATTAATTATATTTTATCAAACTTATTTATAATTAATAATAAAATTCAATTATGATTAATCTTCGATAATTTTAATTATAGTTAATTATATCTTACTAAATTTATTTATAATTGATAATAATTAATTGTAAAAATTAAAATTAATCATAATTAATTTAAATCAAAATCAATTTTTACTATGATAAATCATAATTGGTTTGAGTTAAAATATATCGTATTCAATTTAATAAAAGTTAATCATATTTTCAATAATAATTAAGAAAATGATCCAAATAATTTGTTTGTTTTAGTATAATAAATTATTATAATATTAATATTAATATTGTAATTATTTTTATTAGGTTTATGTAACTATTATTATTATTATTTATTTTCTCAAAAAGAAAATCTTTAACTAATACAATCACATTAAAAGTTGTCAATATACATCAATTGGTAATATTAGTGTTTTCCATTTTTAATGACATTGTTGTTAATTTACATATATCAACCACCTTTCATGTGGTTGTGTTAATTACTATCTTTTTTATTTCTACCTCTTTTGGCAGGTGCAAGTATTTAAATGGTTTTCTTCACATGGGTATCTTACTATGCCCCACCATTTCACTTTTTAATAACAGTGTTGTCAATTCACATATATCAAATATCAACTACCTTTCATGTGGTTGTGTTAGTTCATATCCCTTTTATTTCAACCTCTTTTGAGGTTGCAAGTCCTTAAATCACTTTCTTCACATGAATATCTTATTATGTCCTTAACTTTTAATGACATCTTTGTCAACTCACATATATATCAACCACCTTTATGTGGTTGTGCTAGTTTATATCCCTTTTATTTCTATCTCTTTTGATAATTGCAGGTTCTTAAATAACTTTCTTTACATGAGTATCTTACTATGCCCCATCACTTAATTTTTAATAAAATTGTTGTCAATTCACATATATCAACCACCTTTCATTTGGTTGTGCTAATCCATATCCCTTTTATTTCTATATATTTTAACAGTTGCAATTCCTTAAATCACTTTCTTCACATAAGCATCTTACTATGTCCCACTACTTCAGTTTTAAAGTGATAAGATAATGTGATTGCTTAAGGACCAAAGTAGCATGCTAGAGAATCAAGTCTTCCAACCCTCTAGATGGTGGTGTAGTTATATGAGTGTCATAGTTTATGTAACCTTAATGCTTTTTCATAAGAAAATTACCAAATAAGGACATGCATTGTTTGAGAAATTGACTTGACATTTAATACTTTACTTTTTAATGACATGCTTTTTTAAGACTTAATATATCTTTAAGTTACACTTACACTTTTGGTAAGTTATTTATATATATTTAATGCTTTTTCATAAGAAAATTACCAAATAAAGACATGCATTGTTTGAAAAATTGACTTGACATTTAATACTTTACTTTTTAATGAAATGTTTTTCTAAGACTTAATATATCTTTAAGTTACACTTACACTTTTGGTAAGTTATTTATATATATTTTATAGATTAAAGTTGTTTAATAATATTTTTTATATATAATTAATATCTTTTAAAGATAAATGGTTAATTTAGTATTATAGAAAAGATGTTGTAGTAAAGTTGAAACAACCAGTTTTTTAAAAAATTCCAAAAAAATAATTTTCATTAAGAGAGTGGTTTATTCTTTGATGTTTCGTGATTGCAAGTTTCTTTACAAATTTTCTAACATGTTTCCAAGTGTGTCAGACCAGGGAGCATAAATGATAACTCCACGTCGATGCATTTCATTAATTAGTTAGGTGAATATATACACAAACAAATGACTATTGGTCTTCCTCAATGGGTGACTATTCATATCACCTACGACACTTCATATTTACATTACAATTACAACTACCGCAACCCCAAATGGATTACATGTCCAACATTCCCCCCCTTAATCAGAAGGGGTGTGTGTGAGTCCAAGCATCATTCTGAACTTTTCAATTTTTTCTCTTCCAAGCGCTTTCGTGAAGATGTCTGCAATTTGATCATTTGTGGAACAAAGTCTTAACTGAATAGTCTTGGCCTCTACATGGTATTGAATCAAGTGATACTTTTTGTTGATGTGCTTGGTTAGATCATGGAATATGGAATTCTATGCCAACTTGATTGCAAAAGTATTGTCAACTAGAAGAGGAGTACAATTTACTTGTTTCTCCTCCAAAACTTCAACTATTTTCCTGAGCCACACAATCTCCTTCGTTGCTTCTGCAATTGCCACATATTATGCCTCTATTATGGAATCTGCTAGAACTGATTGTTTGCATGATTTCTAGGAGACAACCGTTGATCCATGACTCATGAGATAACTTGAAGTTGACACTCCATTTTCCTTATCCCCATCAAAACATGAATTAGAATATTTGATTAGGTTGAATTCATCTACCTTAGAGTACTTGAGTTCAAAATCTTCAATTCCTTTCAAGTATTTTAGAACTCTCTTTGCTGCAGACCAATCTCCTTCACAAGGATTCTGCATGAACTTGGAAAGAATTCCAACAACAAATGAAATTCCTGGTCTGGTGGTAGTAAGATGGATAATACTTCCCACAAGCTGTCTATACTTGGTTGTGTCCTCAAATTAATTCCCTTCTTTTGATGTGAGCTTCAAATTCTGTTTCATTAGAGTAGAAATAGGATTTCACTCAACCATATGAAGCTTGTTCAATAGTTCTCCAACATACTTCTTCTAGGAGATGAATATGTACTTTGGATTATGTATCACTTCAATGCCTAAATAGTAGTGAAGATGTCCCAAATATGTCATCTCAAATCATTTCTTCAACTCTTTCTTTATGGATGCAATGTAGTTCTGATTTTTTCCTGTTATGAATAGATCATCTACATATACTACAATATATACAACTTTTTTTCCAACTTTCTTTAGAAACAAAGTGGCATCGTGAAGATTAAAATGCTTAAAATTCAATTTCAGAAGATGCCTGGTTAAATTTTCATACCATGTTGCAGTGCTTGTTTCAATCCATACAAGGATTTGATGAGATTGCATACCTTATGTTATTGTCCCTTCAAAACAAAGCCTTTTGGTTGAGACATGAACACATTCTCCTTCAAGTCTCCATTCAAGAAAACAATCTTCACATCCATTTGATGAATTTTCCATCCATTTTGTGTTGCCATGGAAAATAGAGTGTGGATGGTTGCCCATTTTGTTGTGGGGACAAAGGCATCCTCATAATCAACACCTTCTTTCTGTATCCTTTTTCCATGATCCTTGCTTTGTGCTTGTCAAGTGAGCCATATGATCTGTACTTGTTCCTGAATACCCACTTGTAGCCAATTGGTTTGGTTCCATATGGAAGTTCCACCAACTTCCATGTCCCATTCTTGATGAGAGCATCATATTCATTCTACATGGATTCTTTCCATTCATCATGAGAAGTGGCTTCTTTAAAGTAAGTTGGTTCAAGGTTAGTAGATAAATTCAACTCACAATCATATGAAACGACAATATCTTCTACATCACCCGAGTTTGAATTATCTACATTACCTCCATCTTGTTTTGAGGACAATATGGTTCATTTCTTATCGATCTCATCAGGATGAACACTTTAAAGTGTTTTTATGAGATGGTCCTGGTTGTTCGACTGATTGAGATGGTGTTGAGTTCTCATCAAGCCTCAACTTTTCAATATTCTTGATCACATCATATAATTGGACTTTAGGTTCTGATGAAGTGGAAAGAACTTCTTCATGTGGGGGAGACGGTGCTACAAAAGGAGATTCCAAAGATTGACCCGAGATAGGGATCCCCCCTTCAAGATGTGGAATCTCATCATCAAATTCATGATATGTCTTTACACAAGTGAATATGTCCACATGATCAAGCTTCATCTCAACAATTTCTTCTTTCTTGGTGGATTCAAGAAAGATCACATCTATGGAAAGGATGAACTTCTTGTTTGTCTCGTCGTAAATAAAATACCCCTTGGTGGTATCTGAGTACCCCAAGAATATGCACTTCCTAATCCTCGCATCAATATTCTGTCTTTTCTCCTTAGATATCAAGGAATAAAAGGTGGAACCAAGGACCCTTAGATGCATCACCGAAGGAATGTGGCCATACCACATTTCATATGGAGTCTTGTTCTTGATAGCATGATATGGACACTTGTTTTTGACATAAAATGCACATAGAATTACATCATCCCTAAAAATCAATTTAACATTCTTGAAAAACATCATGGATAGAACCATATTTAGGAGTGTCCTGTTCATTCGTCCAGGTACACCATTTTGTTGAGAATTGTATGGAACCAAAGTTTGGTGTTTGATCCCATGTTGGAGAAGGTAACTTTAAAGTTCATTAGATGTATATTCTCTTCCATTATCAGTGCTAAGAGAGCCAATATGATATTGATATTCATTTTGAATCCATACATGAAAGTTTTTAAATGTTTCAAAGGCTTGTGACTTATCTTTCAACAAATACACTCAACACATCTTGGTGTAATCATCAATAAAGAACATTATATATTTATTTTCATTTATAGAAGTAACAGACATAGGGTTGCATAAATCAAAATGAATAGTTCAAGCTTTCTACATGCTCTAGAAGTAGAATCATTGAAAGGATGTTTTCTATGCTTTTCAAGAATACAAACATCACATTGTTTCAGTTTTCTAGGAATTGTAGGAAGACCATAAATACCATTATTTCTCATTAAACAAAGATTGTCATAATTGGTATGACCAAATCTAGCATGCCACAAAATAATAGATGACATTATACCTTCACCATGATCAGAGAGGTAGGAAACAATGTGTATATGGGAAGATGTCCCATTTAGCTTCAACAATCTTCCATCTTCCACTATGGTCATAACAAACATCTTATCAGAATCCTTTCGCACTTCAATTTTTCCACCGATCATGTGAATAGAGTGTCCATTCTATCTGATGAGCACAAGGGGAAACAAGCTCTTTTTCAACTTAGGAAGATATAGTACATTGTGGGGAAGAAAATCCTGATGATGCCTATTCCTAAGGATTTGAGGCCACAAAATACACTATTCCATCTACATTGTCATTGAATTCTTAAAAAATGTCTTTTGGAAATGTCATATGAGCGGTTGTGCCTGTGTCAAGAAGCCAAGTATATTTCCAAGAACCATATGCAATGTTAAATAAATATTTTGTTACTCCTATATTACAGTGAACAAAAACGTAATGGGAAGATTCACGTGGATTACCTTTTGTTGGTTTTGTGGGTTTACCAAGTTGTCTTCTTTCTTATTTTGTGTGTCTTCTTAGATCTTGTCCCATGGTACTCGGTAATCTTCTCCTTTATGCGACCCATTATTTTTGCACCAGTTGCAATGGAGATTGGATTTATCATTCTGATTGTGTCTACCCCCCTCCTCTGAAACTCTTTCTTCCACACCCTATTTCTCTTCTGTTGCTTTATCCTCTGGAAGAATGATTTGGTTTACTCGTCTTTTTTAGCAAGGTAAATAGTTTCTCCAATTGAAGGAGCTTCCTTCTTTCCAAATGATTTATCATAATCTCCAACTTTCTTTACTAGTTTTAATGAATGTCGTGAGAGGGAAATCTATATTTTCTCAAGTGGCTTCAATGTCATGCATTATGGATGTGATTTTTAAGGGCAGAGCCATAGGGTCATCATTCTTCAACTCTAGGTTGAAGAGATTCAACATTAGTTGTATGAGTTCAATCTTAGAATGTGTGTCATATAATTCATTCAGTATTTTCAAGGAACTATAGGAATCACTAATGAAAATAATATGGTGGCTCACCTCTTCACTTACTATCACAGAGAGATTATGCATATGCCTTCTGGTATTTTTCTTCCCATATTTCTCTTTCTTTGAAT
>SNQJ01S0009854.1:59198-123290 GCA_010110895.2 Picea sitchensis | reverse complement strand
AGTAGTAAAATCATCCTGTCATATAACTCAATGCATCCAAATGAAAGAAAATTTTTATCATCATATAAATCCAGATCACTTGCGAGCAAGTGTCCTCAGTTGTTGTCCATGTGACAATCATCCTCGTTTTTTGTTCTTGTGAAGATCATATTTTCTTGTCGTTATTGCGACGATGACCATTGGGTGTCTCTCATGCGATGAGCACCATAAGTCATCTCTCTTGCAATGACCTCCATAGGTCATCGCTCTTACAATTACCTTCCAAGGTTCGTTGCACGTTCGAAGGCACATGAAGTGACTTTTGAGGGGCCCAATATTTTTCACAATATCCAATACATAACATCACAAGAGCGTCGAAATGGCCATCACAAAATGACCCAAATTTACTAGTGTTCGTTCCACAAGTTTATAATTTCCTAGAATTTGTACATTGGTGTGCCAAAGATACATTGCATCCATGAGAATGCTAGTAAACAAGAATGGAACTTTATTATTTGATGTCAAGGATTATTCTATTTCTTAGATGGTCAGGGTTTCAAAATTCAACAAGGGTCAAGTTATTAATGAAAAAACCCTGGCACTTAGTTTTAAAAAATCAAGCATCCAAGAAAGCCAATATTCTATTCAAACTTTGATGAAAGATAATACTGGTATATTTCATGATTTAACTACCTACAAAATCAATATGTTTACACTAAATGTATAGGAATTCGTTTGTATGATATGCTTAATCTTGGGTTATGAATATGATAAATCTTTTGACAATATTATTTTAATATTTATGAGAGAAATTTTCCCTCCTACCACATGAATAATGGCCATATTTTACATTGCAAATTTTATTTAAGAGTCTATTCATGAATATATTAAGGATTTTCCTTGACACATAGATTTTCGTTTCCAATCGTATTTGGTTTACTTGCTCCTTTTTTAGAGAAATATTGAATTTCATATTGTATACCTAGAAACTAAAAATGAAGTTGGAGAGACTGCCTCAATAATTCATTGGGTTAGAAGTAAACCTCAAAATGTGGGTTTGTATGTTTATGTAAATTCCTTCATGTCTACAGTTTTTACTCTTTTTCATGAGAAGAGTCTCCCATAATTTACCTAGAGATTAAAAAGTTGTTACATGAATATTCAGAAACTCAATTAGGAGATTGGTTCCTTTTCAAAGAACATACATATATAATAATGTATGGTAAAAAGGTAAAACCTTTAAAACTTCCAAGTTTATTAACCATGAGAATTTTTTCTTTAGAATTCTTACAGAAAATCATTAATGTTGATGAGGTCTATTTTATTCCCAGAAGAAAAAAAACTAACTTTAATCCCAAAAGGGAAATTTGACCTTTTATTGTGCATCGTAGGTCAACATTGTGTGTGCTCGAAACAATGTTACAAGAATGAGGAATTGAAAAAGGAACAACTTTTCAATATGAACCTTTAGGGTTTATTAATAACATAAGAATAAATATTGATATTTCAGCATAAAGCATCAGAATACTAGAGATTTATATTTCATCATATAAGAATAAAAGCAAACATTATCTTGAACAGATTAGAAATCCAGATGCTTGGGAGGAAATGCATATTTTTCTTCAAGAACATATACAAAAAGAAACTCAATCAACTCAAGGAGTAAATATTGACACACCTCTAAAACAATAAAATGAATTGAAAAGGAGTCTTAGCATGGATATTCAAGATTTTCTAGAAACAGAAAAAAGAAAATCAAGCAAGAAATCTAGAATTGAAGTGATCGAAGATGATGGTCTATTGGAAGAAGCTCAACCTGAGACAGGAACATTAGAAAAGATTCAAAAAGATGTTGCTTACTCAATAGACACTTTTACATCAGTATTTATGAAGCCACCAAGAGAAGGGTCTATAGATATCAAACCACAAAGTGTATTTTCCAAATATGATGATATGAAAAACAAGAATGAACAAATTAAAAAGATTTGGAGCCAAAAGCTAAATCAGGATTCTCCAAATACAAGATTGTTATCTTGAATCGACTTTCAAAAAGTAAGGTTGAATTTGGAAATATTAGAATCATTTGGTCCAAGCATTCAAGCACCTGACAATTATAAGGAAACTAACATTTCCCTAAATATTGATGACATTCCCTTAAGAGACAAAATGGGCCTACATAATTAGACAAGGGATATGGTCAATAAAGATATTTTGAGGACTACTCTTAGCTTACAAAGATTGCAGAAAATGAATAATCATCTTAAATGATAGTTGAAGCAAGAGGAAACAAGTTCAAGATTGAATAAGATGATAATAGAGTATTTAGAGAAAACGTTAGTTAAAGTAAGAGATGCTACTACAAAAAAAGAACCTATTAAAAATATGGTAAGTGACAAAGATAATGAAATTTCTATTTTGAAAAAGTGGTTAAATTTTTCTAACGTGGATCATGTATAGATACCAGAGCTTTTGGCTATTCAAAAGTAAAAGTAAAAATTGATTGAAGTCATAACAAAGCTAAATGAACAAATTTTCTCTCTACAATAGAAAATACAAGTAATAAAACAAGGAATACCCTCATCATCTTCAGTTGGCACATTTGTAGGTAGTTCATAGGAATTAGCAAGGGAATTAACTGATCTAAATGCTAAATATATTGAGCTAGATGAATCAAGAAGGACAATTTCAACTTATGAAACTAAGAGTAATCTTTTGAAATATCATATTGGGGAAAAGGAAAGGCAACTCAAAAAGATACAGGTATCAAAAGAAAAATTGCAAGAAGAGTATGATACATTGAAGAGAAATCTTTCAGGAAAATCCCATTTAATGGGAGCACGTCATTTAATTTGGGATAAATTATGGAACATTTGAATAGGATGTCTAAATGCCTTATAACAATGGATGAATAGGATAGCTTGGTCAGGAAGGTTGAAAAATACATTGTAAAGGATGAAAAAGAATTAGGAGACAAGTCTCAAGTTGTCAACAAAATCATTAGAATTATTAACTCTGAGACAAAAGAGGAATTAAACCAAATTAGAGTTAAATATAGAACAACTACAATAATTGAGTTTGAAAGAGTTCTTACTAAAAATAAATAAATTCAACAAGTTCAAAGTAAACTTGTTCACCTTCAAAGAAATGTGCAATGGTATAAAAATCATTATAAAAAAATGGTGGAAATGGTATTACCTAAATACTATGGTAAAAAGGGAAATTTTCTCTCTCTACCATAATACCAACAATTATTGATCTCAGCAAGGGAAAATGTAAATAAATTCAAGGGAGTTATTGGAATATTAAAAGGTCAAACCATTTTTTTATCTTTTAGATGATGACTTCTTTTTATTATGGCATTGAGAAATCTATTTCAAACTACTCTAATGTATGAATCATGCACCAAGATGGAGAAATATTATAGAAGAACGACATCATGTAAATATCCTTTGAATCAAGAGTCGGAGAAATTTGCAAAAATCCAATGACTCGGCCAACAACATGGAGAAAAAATATGAGTTCCAAATATGTTCCTTGAGTTTTGCTATTTAGTTTGTCTATTTTTGTAATTTTCACTTAAGACTAGGCAAAATCCAATCAATTTGGTTACACGTTTTTTCATCTATAAAGGAATAATTGAAGAATGGATTTTCTGTAGAAATGCATGAGATTTTGTTTCTTATTTATTTGAGTTATTTTATTTCTATGTGTTGTTTCTCATGTTATCATAATTAATCTTTTTCAAACTATTGTATTTAAGTTATGAATGGATTTCATTTAGTACTACTTCTACGACAATTTGCCTATTGAACATTTATTCAGGTATAGACTTTCCACTATTTTTATGTGAGCAGAATAGGACCTAGATCTCCATATTTGTTTATTATTGATTAATCTATTTCATAATTTAGATACACATATCATGTTCCTACTATTGAAATTAAAGTAATATTTATCAAAAATAGATACCTTACTTTATATCTCAATTTTGTTCACTCTGATTATTCTTTTCATCTCTTGATTATTTATAAAAAAATTAAAGAAAAAGATACTTCCTCTATATTTCTAATGATTAGATTATTGAAATTTCATTATTATTCAAAGGTGGAAAGGAAGTATCAAATTAATTATAATTATATTGGGATTCCTGACATTGTTTTGTGAGCCTAGAAAAAATCTCATGAACAACAATGTTCATGATCATTCCATTCCTCTAGTCCCAAGTCACCTTCCTCCCAATGTTTTCCCTTATCNATCATAGTAGTAAAATCATCCTGTCATATAACTCAATGCATCCAAATGAAAGAAAAGTTTTATCATCATATAAATCCAGATCACTTGCGAGCAAGTGTCCTCAAAGAATAAGTTTGGTAGGTGCGCCAGAGCGGGATGTTACAGTTCTTGATCTTCCTATGCCATTCTCTATAATTCTCCTTGCTACTCAACACCCTACACAAAATGGAGATAAGGGAATGCATTTTATTCTGTTGTATTCTCACATATCAAGGTGTCACAATGACACAACAATGCACTGAAACAAAGAGAGTTATAAAATGAGTGTGGTCTCACGATGGAAAACAAACTAGTTATACTGGTTTACAAAGAGGAAGTCAAATAAATATGGGAGTGAATAGACTATATGGAAGTCAAATGAGGCAGTCAAATGTGGCAGCAAATACCACTGTCACACAATCTAACCAGTGAAAAAATACCACTCACACCAATGAATAGAAAGATGTACAAGGCGCCATGGATATGCATATATCAACAATATATACTAGTGATAATAAAAAATGGATGTATGGAGCGAACATATGCACACTCTAACTAGGGAACACACAATTTGACCAATGAATAGATGACGATAAGTAATGGAGATATGTATCAGCAAAATGAGCGATATACCAGCTATGGAGTAAAGGAGATATCGCTAGAATATGTAGTCGAGTGAGTAGTAAAAAGTGTCACGTGAAAAGGAGAGGACAAAGTAATCTCATGCAAAGAGCCGAACTGAAGCTCTAACCGAGGCATTTTCTTCTTCGAATTTGAAATATTATAATCAAATCGTTCAGCCCAATCATTCTCTCATGATTCTTCCCTAACCAACTGAGGTATTCCAGTTTGAGGAAAGAGACTGAGTGAAAATTAGGGTTTTGACTTCCCGAAAAATAAAGGTTTCGACTTCCTGCAATTGTGAGCGAATGTATACCATATGCATCCTGCCAATGGCCGATGGAATCTAAGTTCAGATATATTGTGTGTGATCTAAATATGGGAATGGAAAACCAACAAGCGATGGTCGCACAGTGTGAGAGGTAGTTGGCCGAGAGAGGTGAGAATTTTCAGAGAGAAAGAGCCACATATAGATTAGGGTTAAAAAATAAAGTGTTGTCTAGGGTTTACAGAGATTAACTATTGAATAGGACAAAAGACAAAGAATAAATCAGACTGGAGTGCATAAGGACTAGAAGGCATGGTGGAGATCTTTTTCGCACCTATTTCCAGGGAATAATTATGGAGTTAGCTTTGGCTCAGATACCATTGTGAGGCTGTCGGCTAGGAAGCAGAAATGATAACTCCATGTTGATGCATTTCATTAAATAGTTAGGTGAATATATACGCAAATAAATGACTCTTAGTCTTCCTCAATAGGTGACCATTCACGACACTTCATATTTACATTACAATTACATATAACACAACCCTAAATGAATTATGTATCTCAATAGGTGAGCATTCACGACACTTCATATTTACATTACAATTACATATAACACAACCCTAAATGAATTATGTATCCACGAAATGAATTATGTATCCACGAAAGTGTTTATTTGAACAAATGAGTTTAACATAAAAACTGCTTTACTAATTATAAACCTAAATTTAATTAAAATTATGTATCCACGAAAGTGTTTATTTGAACAAATGAGTTTAACATAAAAACTGCTTTACTAATTATAAACCTAAATTTAATTAAGCTTTAATTTGATGTCCACCTCCTGTTGGTGCTCATCTATGGCACATTGTTCCGACTTGGGATGCAAGTTATGATTTACTTGAGGCGAAAAACGTGATCCCAATGAAGAAGATGGAGTTTGCTGCTGTAGGGAGTGGTTATCTTGACCTTTCTTGGTTTCATGAATTGTCTGATGGTGCATTCTAATTTGAGTGTCGATTCAATTATCTAAATATTATGTCCATCTCCTTATCTCTCTTATGTTCATTCTCATGTATTTTCTGCTCCAATTGGGTATTAGATTCATGAAGTGTTGTTATTTCACGTTGTTTCTTCCTCACATATTCCATTTTCACCATTATATTGGAATTGCAGTGGCATAGAGGTTGGTTTTGTCTTCACATATTTGATGGTCCCGAGTAATGTTGGGAAGAAGAAGAAAAACATAGAAAAACAAAGCATAAAATTGAGAACAACAAACCAAACACAACACAACAACAATCACACAATTTACAGAGTGATTTATGTGGAAATCCAATATGGAAAAAAACCATGGGAAATGATAATCAATATTCTTATTATTCAAGGGAGAATTACAATAGCCAAAACAGGAATACAACTATCCTCTTCTCACACACAAACTGTACTCCACAATATTGTTTCTCACACACTCTACACACATGGCACACTCCCCTCTATAGGTATGCTCGTATATATAGCATCTCTCAAACAATGAGACTAACTAATTATAATTAGATCCACTAGTTACACAATATGTTCACAAAAGAGTGCATGCATGCACATTCATAATATAGTGGCATGCATGTGCATGTGATCGCATGAGGAAATTTGTTGGCATGTTTCCAACAATTTCCATCTTGACAACAATTTACGTGATATATTATTGATCCAGGTGGATATTGGTGGCCACCCACGTGTTCCAACTAGCTCATTTTGTTAGTTTTTAGTGCAACAAGTTCTTATGTACTTCTTTGTAATTGTGGGTTCTATAGTTCTGGGGTTGTCTGAATCCCTACACATCTTCCAGGTAGATACTGGTGGCCTCCCACCTGATCCATCTAGTTTATTTTGTATGTTTTCATGTCAACAGATCTTAATGTACTTGGAGGGTTGTTTTGGGGCCCTAAAAAATGTTTTTTTGGCTCGCCACAATCAAATTGTAGACAAAGTAGAGTTTGATGGTGTAATGCATAGTTCTCTAAAAGACCTTTCCAACGGGCTATCACGTGCCTAAAACGGAGATGTATGCAAAAGTTACGACCCTAGGAATTTTATGTACTAACTTACCCATAATGGACCCACATGACTTTTGGATTTTCATCTCTTAGAGTTAGGTTTTTGAATATCTAAGGTTTTGGCATTCATTTTTATCATAAAATTGCCTTTAGAGCCTCATTGTAATCATTTTCTTGCGAATCCATCACATCTCTTCTCAGAGATAAAATTGTCACCATTCTAGCGAGCCTTGCACTTTGTATTTTTACAGTCTCTTTACAATTCTTTCATCAATAGAAATCAAGTATTGTTGTATTTATTTGTTTCTAGCAATTTTCATGAGTATTTCATTGTAATTTATGTGCTTTCATTTCGTTCCAAACATAATCCAGATCAGTGGTATCAGAGAAGGTTGTTCTTGATCGTTTTTATAGCTAGTTGGGTCTCGATTTTTTCTATCTTGAGGACAATCACTCTCGCACACCCAAGAAAGCCTTGATGGAGGCAAAAAAGAAAAAAGGTAGAGAAAAAGCTTATATTAACCTATTGCTTGAGCAAGCTCTCACGTGACATAGAGATGAAATGATGGAGATTTTTTCACACATTTTTCAAGGCCTACTGATAGAAATAGGCACATCTTCATCAAGCGACCATTTTGGAGGAACCTCTCCCTTCAAGGTACAAGTTAATTTTGATATTCCCATATTTGAAGGTGAGATAGATGCGGATGCCCTAGAAAAATGGTTAAATCTATTAGAAAGTTATTTCTCTGTTCAAAAATTTTCCGACAGAGAAAAGATCACCTTCGCACTCCTCAAGCCTCTCTCCCATGTCAAAAGTTGGCGGGAAACTTACTCGGAGAAAATTTCCACAGAGGAATTTGGAATATATGGGGCCGAGCCCACTTGGGATTTTTTTGTGGATGTGGTCTAAGAATAGTACTATCCTATTGATAACTATGAAAACTCGTACATGAGATGGACCACACTGCAGCAAAAAAAGAGCCAAACAATGTTGGAGTTCACAAATACTTTGCATAACTTGCACACCAAGCTAGGTATCAAGGACTCTGAGCGACATCTAGTTTTGAAATATTGTGGGGCTCTGCATAGGTACATCCAAACTGAAATGGATTTCCTAAACATCTAATCATTGGGAGATGCCTATCGATATGTTGTCAAAATCAAGAAGAAATTTAGGCACCAAAACAAATGGGAATTCAGGTCTGTAAATATGAAACAACCAAATCACAGTATAGATGACCCTAACCAACAACCATTCCAAGACACATGAAGAAAAGGGTAAAGTAAAGACAAAGAATGACACTGGGAAGTGGTGTGACTTCCACAAAATCCCCTGGCTGAATGTCTCTCGAAACAGTCATTGGTGGTCGAGGTCAAAGACATGGAGACGAACCCTCATTCAGAATCTGATCCAGAAAATATTGTAAACAAACAAATCATCGATGCAAACCCCACTTCTACTGTCACGACCAAAACAATTCAGCTAGAAGAACCAATAGATCCTGAAGAGGGGGAGTACCTCTTCCATTCAAAGATAGTATTGTACATTGAAAATGCATTTCATTGTTGATAACGACAGCCATAATAACCTCATCTCAACTAAGGTCGTCAAACAGTGGAGGTTGTCGAAAAAACCACACCCGCAACCATACAACATCGGATGTCTTCACCAAGGACAATATCTTCACGTCAATGAGCAGTGTCGCATGTCCTATGGAATCCAACCCTTCATGGATGACGTATTGTCTGATATTTTCCTTCTTGATGTCTATGATGTTGATTTGGACCAACCATATATGTGAAAACGTCATGATGTCTATGAGTCTAGACCCTGTAGTGTCATTATTACTCTAGGAGATCAGCTCTATAGGATACTAGAGGTAGTTCTCACTACTGCTCCACTAAAACAGCACTGCAAGGTAATCTCTCATACTACAAAATTCATTCTCTACAGTGTGTTCAAAGGATGCAAAGAAGAGCACTACAACCACTGTAACCTCAACACCTTCTATCCAACAATGACAAATTGTCGAAGAGACATAATATATTATGTTTTCACCTACAATGGGGCCTACACAATGCCCCATCCAACCCAAAGACAACAGGTTGGTGGAACAAATTCAACCCCTCCAACAACAGGTTTGTGACAGTCTTCCACAAGCCAAGAAGCACAACTTCTCCAACAAGGCACGCAACTCACCAAGTTTTAGATTCAGAAAATGCTTTCCCCTCTTCCTTGGGAACTCAACGCAATGGAGACCATTTCTTTCTAAGGGGGGAGGATTGATCCAGGTGGATGTTGGTGGCCACCCACCAATTCCAATTGGATCCTCTTGTCATTTTTTATTGCAGTACGCTCTTCTGTATTTATTTTTAATTGTGGGTTGTACACTTCTAGGGCTGTCTAAATCCCTACACATATTCCAAGTGGACACTGGTGGCCTCCCACCTAATCCAACTGGCTTATTTTGTATGTTTTCATGTCAACACATCTTTTTGTACTTTTAGGGCCATTTTTGGGCCCTAAACAATTTTTTTTTGGCTCGCCACAATCAAAATGTAGACAGAGTTAGAGTTTGACGGTGTAATGCGTAGTTCTCGAAAATAACTTTCCAATGGGCTATCACACACCTAAAACTGAGATTGTATGCAAATATTATGACCCTCAGAAGTTAATGTACTAACTTACCCAAATGGGGCCCCCATGACTTTTGGTGTTTCATTTCATAGGTATAAGTTTCTTAATGTATAGGGTTTTGGCATTCATGTTTATCATAAAAAGGTCTTCAAAGCCTCATTGTAATCATCTTCTTGCGAATGAGTGTAGCCGTCACATCTCTTCTCAAAGATAAAGATGCAAGTATTTTTAGCAAGTCTTGCACTCTGTATTTTTATAGTCTCTTTACAATTCTTTCATTAATAGAAATCAAGTATTGTTGTATTTCTTTGTTTCTGGAAATTTTCATGAGTATTTCATTGTAATTCTCTGCTTTCATTTTGTTCCAAACATAATGTGGATCAATCATGCCTTTAATTAATTCATCACCTTTTATGCAAGCAAAGACAAGCCAAATACTATCACAGCTCCGTAACTTCTCTAACAAATTACCGTGACGTGAACATTCCTACACGATTCACTCCACTATGGACCATTCTTCCTCCATTAGTAACCTATCTAATAAATCGATGCACTTCTACCATTTCTATACGTTGTACCTTTATTCAAATGCATAACACTTTGACCACCACATCATGTACCTGTCCAAACTTACCCAATAGATCCTTGCATTCTTGCAAGACATAACTTGAGGTAGGTCTCCTCTTGTCCAAATCTCATGAATCATAACCAATTACTAAATCACTGCAACCACTATAGGTGATACTCGTGCTTCTGTCTTTGAAGCACCCATTTCCATTCTCTTCACTTGGTTTTTCCATGTGCCTACTGACAACACCAACTACATGTGAAATTTTGACCATTTTCCATCGCAATCATCAAACTTCCTACTAGCATATAATACTTGAGACATATAACCCTTTTCTTCTTCATCGGTTAGGACATAAACTTGAATAAAACTAACAATGGAAATCCAAAGGGATTTTACTGGTTTCACATTACTCATACTAAATTTCTTGAGTATCATCACCACATACTTCTACTGTGATAACCAAGCTTACCATATTTCTTGTCTCTATGTATTTCCATGCCCAAGATTTATTTTGTTTCTCCTAGATCCTTCATAACAATTGCCCTAACCAACTCAGCCAACATGTTGACCTCAACCATGCTTGTGCTTGCAACAAACATAACATATAACACCAAGATAATGAATATACCATAAACACGATGGTTATACTCACTTCTTGTAAAATTTGGCTCAACATGAAGGAATCAAACATCTTGTACCATTTTCCTGTCATTCTTCAAGCCATACAATGATTCTTGAGTTTGCAAGAAAATCTTCTGTTGTGTTTTTGAGCTAACCATTCTGCTTATTCCAAATACACCCCCTTGTCCAAAAAACTCCATTTAAAACACTTTTAACATCTAGTTGTTGTACTAACACAACATGAATAGAAACAAGATTTTAACTGGTGAGAGACTTTCATGGAAATAAATACCTTCCAAAATCCCTTCTTCTACCTGTCATGCTTTGGACCTTTCATATTTTACTATGTATGATTTTATAAAAGGATATTCATCAAAAGTTGCATCTCTATCCATGATGATTCTATGGGTAGTAGTATCTCATAGTCTACACCCCTTAACATCATTACCATATCAAAGATCTACCTATTTGATCTGGGTCCTACTTAGAGTGCTAATAAAAAAAACAAGCATCACAACCGAATAATTTCACATTTGAGTAATTACCAGATGACATGTTCATACCTCTTCTTGAATCTTCCTGTCTTTTGCAACCGATGGTGACCGAGTTACCAGATAGCTCAACCACTTCTATCCACAACTATTGCTACAAGTTGCCATTACTGAACATGTCAATTTGATCTCATCTTCCTTGCAATATTTTCCAAGTTCCATGGATATGAACCTACCTTCATCATTTATTCTCAAATACTCGATTGACCTTCCAACACATGAGCCTTTCTACAGACCCCAGACCCACCTTTCTAACCTGGACACACTACTCCACATCGAACTTTGCATTCGAACAACTTTGACCAAATCCTTCCAAGCCAACCCAAGTGAACCTTTATCGCTCACCTCTAGGGACTTCATACTTGAGTCTCAATGCTCCACCTTAACAAGAACATTCCCTTGACCAAATCCGACCAAGCCGATGAAGTAATACTTCACTGCTTACCTCCAGACCCATTTACAATGGATTTCACTAAGCCTTTTATAGGCTTCATTACATGCAATCCATGGACACAATACCACAGGCTACCCAAAAAAAAACATGGACCTGAAAAACCACATGCTTTGACCTAAAAACCAGATTTAAGTCATTAACTCTTTCACCAAGTCAATGTTAACCCAACATAAATGCCCCCCACATATTCAATATACCTAAATCTATGTCTAGAATTTTTAGTAGGTGACCTGATAAACCAAGGGTTCACATGCCTATCTAGGTCTTATATACATATGCCCATTTACACGCAATCAATCATTTTTACAACTTCAAAGTAAACACATTTTTCTACCATCACTTCTATTGTTGCTTCCTTATTGTACTAGTAAATATTGAGGTTCCATAACTCCAAGTTATTCTTCCCATTGAACTTTTCCACTTTAAAATTTAACCTTTGCACTTTTTCCATTGATTTTTTACAACTTATAAAATCAAGCTTCTTATTATAAAGGATTAATATTATATTTCAAGGTTAAACCCCAAAATATAATACTAAGTAAAAGGTTTTACCAAACAAACACATATATGTACATTTATAAATCATTTTAATAAAAGATATCCACCTCACCTTTTTAATCCCTTCCAAAGCAGGGACTATAGTTTTCACTTCTTTCATTTTGCTACATTATTTGGTTTTTTTTTGGAGACTATTGCACGAGATAACTTAGGTTGAGGACAAAATTGATTTAATTTCTTTTTTATTTCCAATTTTTTATACCAACAAAATTATTTTCATAATTTTATAATTTTAGTTAGTCATTTTTTGATTGGTTAAGGGCATTGTGATTTCAATTTATTGCCATGGTGTAAGCCAATTTATTTTGGCTCTTTGTTAAAATTAAAAATTAATTAAAAAAAACAATTAAAAATTAATTAAAAAAAAATCAATTACTACAAATTGCATGAGTGGTATACCCAAATTACTGCAGTCGAGGTTTGGGTGCAGTCGACGTTTTGCATTCGGGGACACTATCTCGCAACCCGACCAGCTGCTTACCGCCTCATGGCCATGTATGTCTTTCTCCTTGTGGCACACCATCCTCCATGAAAAACTCATGAGCTGTAACTTTTGGCAAGGCTGAGGTTTTTCTTCAGATTTATAAGCTTTTCTTCAGTGCTTTACAAACACCTCCAAACCTGTAGCAGTTTGGCCATGAAGGAATCCAATGAAAAGACGTGGCACTTCCCATCCCTCTCATGGATTTCTCCAGTAGTCGTAGAGAAGCCGTTGAAATTCTCATCCCTTGCGAGGATTAGCTCTGGGAATGAAGGAATCCGACGATAAGTCATGGCACTTCTCATCCCTTGCACAGACTTCTCCAGTAGTCGTAGACAAGCCGTGGCACTTCTCATCCATTGCAAGGACTTAGGTAAACTATTTCACAACTTTAAACTATTTTAGAACTATATATGAGCTCTTTTAAATTTCCTACACAAGAATCGAGAGCATGGAAATCAATAGTTATAATATATAATTAAATAAGTAATTTCCTACGCAAAAATCCAGGGCATGAAAATCAATAGTTATATTATATAATTAATTAAGTTACCATACTTAGGTATTGGCCATTCTATGAATTGAATCATATACAAAAATTAAAAAAAGGAGCAACCACTTATACTAGTTCATAAAACCACGGAGTTGATGCCATTTCCATCTTCGAAGGTCGAAGTTGCATGAGGCCATAACAGTCGCGTCATGGAATTGTTTCTATTAGTAGTGTGCTTCATTAATCATATATTACATGCTTAAAATATCACATGGACATAGTTGTGGACAATTTTGCACTTCCATTAGGATTTGGCATTGTTAATTTTTGTTCCACAAAATCAAACAGGTAAAAATGACCCAAAAATTGGCATGTGGCATTGTTCATTTATGTTCCACAAAAGAAAAACATGTAAAAATGACCCAAAAATATTTGCATAGACATTGGGAGCTCTAACCTAGCGCCCAAATAAAAGGATTATTGTTCACCATTTTTAATATCCAGGAACAATCACAATTGTCCATGTAGTCATCATTAAATTTTCAAAGGAGTTATAGTAGAAATTGGTGTTATGTATTAAAATCCTTATAACCCAAATAAAAGGATTATTGTTCACAATTTTTAATATCCAGGAATAATCACAACTGTCCATGCACTCATCATTAAATTTTCAAAGGATTTTCAAAGGATTTATAGTAGAAATTGCAGTTATGTATTAAAATCCTTATAGTTGTGTTTGTTTTTTTCTTCCTAATAGAAATTGTAGGATTTAATTATACAAAAAAAATTATTCAGTTTTGATGAGATATAAACATTTTGCCTCAAATCTTATGATTTCTGGCTCTATAAAAAAGCAAGATTTAAACAATAGAAGCCTCAAATTTAAAGCCAAAAAAACATAAATAAAAATATATGGGTTCTTTGTCCTTACTAGTGAAATCGCCTCCAATTCAAAGACATACAACAATAAATCTAAATTCAAAGGAAACACCCTCCGAGTTGCCAAGCTTGAGGATGACTATGTCATGTTGAAATGGTGACAACAAATCCCCACACGATGTATATCTAGATCCTGTTATTTAGATTTTGGTTGAGATAAGGAAACCTAAGTTAGAATGTACAATTAATATATGTGTGCCTAAGAGACAAATAGTGAGAAAGGGGCTTCAAGCCCTCTCCAGGCTCATGGTTGTAATCTCTTATTAAGAAATAAGATGTTATTTCCATTGTCCCGTGGATGTTTCCCTCACTCTGAGGGTTTTATCACGTAAACGTGTGTCTCCTATGTGTGATTGCTATTCTGTGTTGGAGTTCATGTTTTCTCTGTACGTGTACTTAAATTAAAGACAGAGAAGGAAATGGAATAGAGCACTCAAGGCTCGTTCTTTTCAGGGAATGGTGAAAACCAATTCAATTAACAAATGAAATTAGAGTACAATATATAGATGAGATGGTCTCAACAAACCAAATCCTAGATCCATGAAGTGTGGATCTCAAACCTCTCCATGCTAAATATAATCAGAACACAACAACCCAATCCCTAGCAATTTGCCTATCATTTCTACATTATTCCAACATACCCCCTTAATGTAGAAATGGATTTTCTACAACACCTAATTTCTGCCTAAGGACCTCAAAGTGAATCTTGCCAACAGGTTTTGTAAATATGTCAGCAACATTATCACTTGTGTTACAATACATAAGTTCAATTTCCTTAGACTCAATCTTTTCTCTAACAAAGTGATGTTGCAGCTCAATGTGCTTGGTCCTTGCATGATAAATTGGGTTGTGTGCCAGCTTGACTGCACTTTGATTGTCACAATGTACTTTTGTGGGTTCTATTTTCTTTTCTCCAACATCTTCTAGAATTCTCCTCAACCAGACAACTTCACATGTTGCACTAGCCATGGCTTTGTATTCTGCTTCTGTGGATGATAGAGAAACAGTTGGTTGTTTCTTGCTACTCCATGATACTACTCCTAATCCAATGTTGAACGCATAACCTGTAGTAGATCTTTTGTCATCTGGATTTCCTGCCCAATCAAAGTCAGAAAAACCTGCCAATTGAACATCAAACTTATCAGTATATAAAAGACCAAAGTTCATTGTCCCTTTCAGATATCTAAGGACCTTCTTTGCAGCCTTCCAATGGCTTTCATTTGGCTTGGCCATAAATTGACTAAGACTGCTGACTGCATATGATATATCTGGCCTTGTAGTAGTGAGATAATTCAAACTTCCCACCAACTGTCGATACACAGTTCCATCTGCATCCTTTGTTCCATCTTGACTGCATAACTTCACATTCTGTTCTAAAGGAATTGTTGATACTTTGCAATCACTCATATTGAATCTATTCAATATCTCCATTACATACTTACTTTGAGTGATCATAGTTTTGCCAGATTGTTTCCAAACCTCAAGTCCCAAGCAATAGTGTAGTTCACCAAGATCTTTCATTTCAAATTCTTGTGATAGTTGATTTTTTATTTCTGCAATCAACTTACATGCATTTCCTGTAATGATGATATCATCGACATATAAAGATATTAAACAAATATTTCCTTCCTTATCTTTCTTCACATAAAGATTAGGATCACTTTGACTTTTCACAAAACCTTTCTGATTAAAGAAAGTATCAATCTTTATATACCATGACCTAGGGGCTTGTTTCAATCCATAGATAGCTTTCTTTAATTTACATACAAGATGCTCCTGTCCTTTCTGTACAAAACCTTCAGGCTGTTCTAAGTACACTTCTTATTTTAATTCACCATTTAAGAAAGCTGATTTCACATCTAATTGATGGATTTTCCACTTATGTGCAGTAGCTAATGCAACCAGAACTCTAATTGTATTTAATTTCGCTACTGGTGCAAAAGTCTCCTCAAAGTCTATTCCCTCCTTTTGAGCATAACCTTTTGCGACTAATCTAGCTTTAAATTTGTCAATGTTGCCATGTGGTTTAAACTTAGCTTTAAACAACCATTTACATCCTATGGGTGTTTTGTTCTCTGGTAACTCTGTTAATTCCCAAGTATGATTCTTCATAATTGAGTTATATTCATCATTCATTGCTTCAACCCATTATTCTTTATCTTGGCTTGTTTGTAATTCATTGGTTCATTGACTTGCATTATATTAGTAATTAAAGCATAGTCATCATACCTTGAAGGATGACGAATCTGTCTTGAAGACCTTCTTAGTACTACATCACCTGTAGGGGTTCCATCCATTATCCTTATGCTTTCTGCTGTCTCATCATCTGAACTCATTGAAGTGCTCATGCTGCTTCTGCTATTTTCACTGTTGCTTATGCTTCTGCTTCCCTGTTCCTGCTGGTTCTCTTGTGGTTGTTCCACTTCCTGCTCAACAATTGGGCTTAATTTAACATGTTCATCATTGTTAGCATAAGTATTCCCTTGATCAATTTTATTACTATTATCTGTATGTTCATGGAATACCACATCTCTGCTAGCAATTATTTTATGAGAGCTAGGGTGAAATAATTTATAAGCTTTTTGATCATTGCAGTATCCAACAAAGACACATTCAAGTGATTTAGCATCTAGTTTCCTTCTATCATCTTTTGGTATGTGTGCAAAAGCTTTACAACTAAAAATTCATAGATGCTTAACTTCAGGTTTATATCCATTAAAAACTTCAAATGGTGTTTGAAATTCTAATTTATTTGTTGGACTGATATTCTTCAAATATACAGTAGTATTCACAGCTTCTGCCCAAAAGCCATTTGAAATATGCTTACCTTGGAGCATACTGCGTGCACATTCAACTAGTGTCCTGTTCTTTCGTTCTGCTATGCCATTTTGCTGAGGAGTGTGCGATACTGTAAATTGTTGTTGAATTCCATTTTCCTTACAGTACTTCTTGAAAGCTCCAGACACATATTCACCTCCACTGTCAGATCTGAGAATTTTAATGCATTTTCCTGTCTGCTTTTCGATCATGATTATGAACTCCTTGAAATATTCGAATACATCTCCTTTCCTTCTTATAAAATAGATCCATGTGTATCTAGATCTGTCATCAATAAATGTTAGAAATTATGATGAACCTCCTAATGATTTAGTTTGCATCGGTCCACATACGTCTGTATGGATTAATTCAAGCAGATCAATATGTCTTTTCTCTTGATGTACCGGGAATGCATCTCGGTGTTGTTTTCCAAGTGCACAAGCACTACATTCTAAATGCACATTCTTTATTACAGGCAGACCCTCGACCATAGAATTCTTTTGAAGCAGTATAAGATCATGATGGTTTATGTGGCCATACCTTTGATGCCAGAGTTGCTCTGTGGTGGTGATTGTGGATGCCAATGCTAGATGACTATCTGCGCACACATCCATCTTATATAGTCCTCCACATCTTGAACCTGTAGCAACAGTCTTGTAGTGGTCTCGAATGTCTTTGATAAGACACTGGTACTTGCCAAATTCTACTTTTAGGTCATAATCGGTTATGGTTGAAACAGAGATGAGATTCCTTTTAATACCAGGCACATACATAACATTATATATCTGTTTCAATTCACCATCAGATAATTTCACCTTTACTATTCCATAACCTTGAGCTTTGAGTGACCTATTATCACCTAAATAGATATGGGTACCATCAATTTTCTCATTGTAGTCATCGAACCATTCTCTCCTATAGGACATATGTGCAGATGCACCTGAATCTATAAACCATGCATTCTTATCATTTGTCTCAGCAGACAGAGCATGCTCATAAATAAATAATCTCAGATTTCTTAATCCATTAATTTCAGGATCATCTGTATATGCAAAATTCCCATTGTAATTTACATTGTGACTTTCATTGTGGCTTCTATTACCGTTATATTTCTTTTGATAATTATTTCTACTAAGGTGTCTTGGTTTGCCCCAATAATGACCATCTCCATTATTTCTATTAGTTTGAGCCATACCTTTCTGTTTTGAGTGAAAACTGCCTCTGTCTCCATTCCACGATTTGCCTCTGTCTCCATTCCACGATTTGCTCCATGGTTTACTCCATTGTTTACCTATGTGCGTATATTTACCTTGTGCCATCAATGCGAGATCTGAACTTTTAGCATCCTGATCATAATTTTTCATCCTTTCTTCTTCTTGAAGGAGAATACCTGTAAGATCTTCAAAATTTGGGGGGTTTTCTCTCGCTGCAAGTGCTGAAATAAACACTTTATAATTTGGCAGTAAACCTTTTAGAGCGATAGTTACTTGATCAATACTAGCTACTTTTTCACCTATAGCTGCCAAATTATCACTTAAATCTTTGATGYGAGAGATGTACTTACTTACCCCTTCATTTTCTTCCATCTTGATCGACATCAATTTGGTCTTTAAAAACAATACCCGGTTTGCATCTTTGGTTTCATAAAGACCTTTGAGCACGTCCCATGTTTCCTTAGACGTGTCACAATTTCTGATGTGAGGAATAATCTTATCTTGCACAGACATTCGCAATGTAACCTTTGCTCTGGCTTCCCTCTTATTCCAATCTGCAAGTAATGCAGGATCTGTAGGCTTCAGCTCAGTGCCCTTCACAATCGTCCAGCCACCAAGTAATTCAAGAACAGTCTGCAACTTGAATTTCCAATTGACGTAGTTCTCTCCATTCAATTTGGAAGACTCATTGATATATGTATCAGCCAAATGATGTTGGGCGGTGGCCATTTCACCTGATCTCTGAGAGTGAATACAAAATTAATTAGCAAAAAAGAATTTTCAGAAAGAAAATTGACTGCACACCTTGGTCTTTTGCAGGTTGCGCCAGGAGGCAGCGCCGGTCAATGTTTGGAGTAGAAATGGTCTGCGGGTGCAATCACAGGGAGAATCAATCGGCAGCTGCAGCAATAGCAGTGCAACCTCTAGCAGCCACACAGTGAAGATCTCACAATTCCACAAGTGAGACAGTGCTCAAACACTTAAAAAAAAATTATTCGCGATCTGCCTCAAACACAGCGATCTGCCTCTTTCTCAAAAGCCGCAACGCTCCTCCTCACGCCGCAGCAATCCACGATCTGCTCACACACTTAAAAAAAAAATCGCACCCTCTGGTGCACGGATCGGCTCCTCCGCTCTTCAGCTTGTGAACAGGTATCAACTACGCGGACAGCTTCTTAAAATGGCTGAACTGGAGGCGAATGGAGCAGCAACAGCTACGCGGACTCCTCCTGTCTGCAACGCGGACTCCTCACAGTCGCACGCAGAAAATTACAAACACAACTCCTCAACACCAACAGCAGCCAGCTCCTTGGCTCTTCAGCACACGAACAGAAATCAAACTGGTGCAGGATCTCTCCTCGGCTCCTCGGCGCGAACTCTCTCCTCCACGCACAGGGATCGAACGCTCTGATACCAACTTAAATTAAAGACAGAGAAGGAAATGGAGCAGAGCACTCAAGGCTCGCTCTATTCAGGGAATGGTGAAAACCAATTCAATTAACAAATAAAATCAAAGTACAATATATAAATGAGATGGTCTCAACAAACCAAATCCTAGATCCATGAAGTGTGGATCTCAAACCTCTCCATGCTAAATATAATCAGAACACAACAACCCAATCCCTAGCAATCTGCCTATCATTTCTACATTATTCCAACACTTGTTTATGCTTTCGCTGCAAAACAAATGGTATCAGAGCATGGGTAGAGGCAAGTTTGTGAATGAAGAATAGAAGTCGCAAAGATCCGCAAGTAATGTGCTCATATACGCAGATCTGTGAAGATAGGAGCGATGGCGGAGGTAGAAGAACGAGCGACTTTGTGTTGAATTCTCGCATCTCTTATCGCTGGTGGTGGACGCTGCTGCAAGAAGCAGGCGTTAGTGCAATAAAGAGATTCCTAAGTTGAAGGGGTTGTGTAAAGAGTTGTGGCCATGAGGAAGGCGATGCACTAGGAGAAGGATGTCGAGATCTACAGAATAATGACCACTGTATGGTGTAGTAGAGAGGAGAGCATAATCTATCTGGTGGAAGCCGATCTCCACATATTCGACCCCTGCGATCAGCGTAAGGTTTCCTGGGATGAAATAGTCGAGGTAGAAGGTGTCATAGAAGAGTATATCGATAAGAGCGACACCTCATTTAAAAGAAGAGTCGATTCCTATATGGTGCAAAGAGAAACACCCGGTGCAATCATGTCGGATTTCACAATCCCTGGATTGAAAGGATCGGGCCCTCTCGTCGAGGTGTATGCTACCACCCGTGAAAATTTCTCTCTCACACCGGTAACATGATCTGCTCGTGAGGGTTCGAAATTTGACTTGTTGCTAAATCTAGTGGAAATTGAGAAAGAAAATGTGCGTGGAGGCTGCGTGGTGGCCCATAGAGTCGACACACGTTTTGTTTCTCAAATCAATTTTGTTGTGCAGCGAGTGATCGTGGTGTAGTTCCGCTAGCAAGGATTCGCCTGGCTGGTGGATTGGCAGTTGTAGTAGGAACTATTGAGCATCGAATACGACACACTGTTGGCCCTCAATGTGACGTAGCTGATGTAGGTCTGACCGGCCAGAAAACGCCTGTTGATCTCGGAATCCATCTGCATTTCATCTTCCTCGAAGCATTCTCCAATCAAACCCTCACAGTGGGTTCGCGGCTTCGAATCCCATAGAACCCCCCAGGCATCCATCTCCGAGCCGACAACATATCCAATTAAATTTGCGAAGAGCAGAGAGAATAGAAGAAGGTCGTAGAAGAAGAAAGCTATCAATATACGTTTTTAGCATGGATGTCTGAGGGTTAACTCATGTGGAGCTCGGTGAATAACTTAAGATCCTGAGCAAGCCATCGAGAGTGAATATCGATTGGTGTTGAAGGTCATGCTTTTTTATGAAAGGGTCACCTCAAGAATGGGTGGAAGAAACCTTTTACGTCTTGATGGCGTTACCAATCATGTACTGGGAAAGACTGCACTATTTGTCACGCCGTGAACCAGACTTTGGGTCTGACAGAGCTAAAATTGGCCAGACACCCCATGAGCAAAGGATGATCGATGGCAGCGTGTGGGCTAAGATCCACGAAGAAGCTAAGTTGATATGATCTTGTAAATTCTATTGTTGTCGTGGGAGAAGGCATGAGGCGACAGAGAGCATTTGCACAAAGGATCCATCATCCCCTTGTGCCCATTGCTGGAAGAGGTTGTGAGCAGACCATTATATGTGTGCGGACTCTGAGGAGATACATCACAAGAATATGCAGCAAGTGCAACAGACGTAATGGTAAAGGAGGTTATCAAGTGAACATTTATTTTTAATAGATTTGTAAATTTATAACATGTAATTGGGCATAGACTGTAAGACCTTGTTAAGGCATGTGTACCTATGGTATCTCTTCGGTAAAGTCTAGACACAGACTTAGGTGATAGGGGGTGGGGTTTTTCTGGTTCATGTTAGTTTCCCGTGGTTTGATGTCCATGTAATAACATGAAATTGATGTTATTTAAAGGCTTGGTGAAACTCCATTGTAAATGGGCCTGGAGGTAAGTGACGAATGCTTACTTGGATCACTTGGCCGGATTTGGTCAAGTGAATGTTCATGTCAAGGTGGAGCATTGAAGACTCCATTGTAAGGTGCCTCGAGATGAGCATCGATGGCTCATTTGACAGTCTTGGCCGGATTGGACTAAGGTATTCGAATGCAACATTCGAGGTGGAGCATTGAAGGTGTTCAGGATAGCAAGAGAAGATTTGTTTGAAAGCTCAAGAATTCATTGTATGGCCTAGAAAGCGCATCCAGGAAATTGGTACAAGAAGTTGATTCCTTCATCATGAGCCAAGTTTTACAAGAAGTGAATGTAACCATTGTGTTTATGGTACTCATTATCTTGTGTTTAGATTGTTGACAGTATTCTTATAGCAAGTAGTAGCATGGCTAAGATGCGCAGGTTGGCTCAATTGGCTTGGACATTTGAGATGAAGGATCTAGGAGCAACAAAACAATCTTGAGCATAGAAATACACAGAGACGGGATTGATGGTAAGTTTTGGGTTATCGCAACAAGAGTACATGGTATGATACTCAGGAAATTCCGTATGAATGATGTGAAACCAGTAAAATATTTTTTGGCTTTCCATTATAAGCTTTCTTCAGGTTTGTGTCCAAGTAATGAAGAGGAAAATGGTTATATGTCTAGTGTATGGTATGCTAGTAGAAAGATTGATGATTGCGATGAAAGGATGAGATATTTCACTTGCAGTTGGTGTTGTCAGTGGTCACATGACAAATCTAGATGGAGCACATGACAAATCTAGGTGGAGCAGTGAAATGAGTGCTTTGTTTTGGAAGCACTAATATCACCTATCTTTGGTTTGCAAGAAAGTGATGAATGGACAAGGGAAATGTAATAGGTAAATTATTGTCAAGGTGGAGATTTTTGAAATGGTGACAACAAAGATCCACAAGATGTGGATCTAGATCCTATTATTCATCTTTTGGTTGAGATAAGGCAACCTAAGTTAGAATGTACAATTAATGAATTAGTTTCATTGTAACTCTCGAAGAAGTTGTTTAAATATGTGTGCCTAAGAGACAAATAATGAACAAGGGGCTTTAAGCCCTCTCAGGGTTGCTGGTTGTAATCTCCTGTTAAGCAATAAAATGTTATTGTCATTGTCTCGTGGATGTTTCCCTCACCCTGAAGGTCTTACCACATAAACCTTTGTCTCCTATGTGTGATTGCTATTCTTTGTTTGAGTTCATGTTTTGTTTATGCTTCCAGAGTATAAAATCTCCAAAATTTTAAACCTGTGAATGAGTCTTTCTCGGACATTAGGTTTAGGTTATGTCTAAACTATGAATACAAGGCTACAAATGTAAGAACGATACTAGATACGCCATTTGGTTAAGAATGAAACAAGTTTAGGGTTTAACACCACTTCTCATTGGGAGAATGCAAAAGAGAAGCTGTATGGCCTTCTCCACTGCAAAGAGGATGCATGGCTACAAGCGCTCGCAGAATTAAAAAGGAAGACAACGCTAAGGAGTAGAATATGAAAATCTTGTAAGGAGAAAGTGTGAAAGGTTTCCTGGTCTCCCTGTTGTTCTTCTCTAGCCACAAAATCTCTCTTGATATTCCTTTTATCATAATTCAAATCAAAATTGCTCAAACAATCTCCGTGGTTCCTACATGAAGTAAAACATTAATGAATACTCTCACACTTTCTGTTGAACGGGTGCCATTTGACTTAGTTTGTTCATGCAGTTAATAACTTGTCAAAGCTCAAGGAGACACATCAATCTACGCAATCATTTATTGATGTGTAAAGTTCCTTTCCTCAAGAAAACTTGTATGAAGTTTCTCTATGAAAACTACAGTCTATTTTACAATGTTAAATATAAGCTATAATAATTTTATTTTATTATATGAATATGTGTCAACTCAATATGATTGAATGTTTAGTTTAAAGAATTCCATTTTTGCTTGGTAAGTGGTAAATGGTGATGGTATTGATATCAATGCTAGTTAGTGATTGAAGCTATCAAACAAGCCAAGTAGATCAAGTAGATGGTATTGATATCAATGCTATTTAGTGGCCAAACAAAGATTCGACCTCTTAAAATTTATTATGCTGCCACAAGTGAGAAGCATTAATGTTGAGAATTCAACATCCTATTTTTTATAAAGCCATTGTATTATGCTCAATATAATATCTTACCCAGAAATTTACAATGGAAGACTTTCAAATGAATTGCAAGACAAATGGTTTATAATATTTTTAACAATGTGAGGGCAAAGGGTCATTTGTTGCACTTTACAGTTGAAATCAAGAGAATTTAGATAGTGATCACATCGCCACATTTACATAGTGATTACATTTGGAAGGCAAAAGAGGACATTGATTTTAATATTAATTATATTTCTTGAATTCAACTTATTTGAATGATTATATTTGTTGAATAATTTTAGTAATCATGTCAGCAAATTTGCAGGTGATTATATAAAAAAGCAAATTTACACAGTAATTATACTAAAAAAGTATAACAGAACATTAATTTTAATATTAATTATATGTGTTGAATCCTTAATATTTTCAGAAATCCGATTGTAAAACTATTGATTTGATTTAAAACTAATGATTTATTTTTATCAAAATGTCAGTTACTCTGTGCTTTATTCCAGCCTTATAAGCATATATGTTCTAACTGTGCTTTATTCCAGCCTTATAAGCATATATGTTCTTTGATTTTCTTAAGAGAACATAGGATTTAGGATTTATATATATTTAAAGAGACTATAAACACCCTCCACTTATTTAAAACATCCTCCAATTATAAAAGGTGTCCCTTTATTAAAATATATCATGTGAGAAAAAATCAATTTTCATACCTGGATCCAACTCTTCATTAATTTACCAAGGCAATTCTGGAGCTCTTATACCATGGTCATCGCTCATTCCGTAAAGCATTAAGAGCGATGATTATCGGCTATCCCCCCTCTTGCGCGTCACGCTGAGCGATTATCTCTGTTATCGTTTCTTCAACACGCTGTAAGGTGTGATGATCCACAGTATCACTCCTCCCGCAAGAGACTTGTCCTTCGTCTGCCAGATTTTGATCTAGCAACCGACCTTCTGAATCCTCTGTACTTGGCTCACCTGCTTTGATTTCCAGCGATTGGATTTTATTATTTTTCATTTTCAAATCCTTCAACTCTAAGTTTTTATACTACTTGTTGGGATGCCTAAGCAAAATAGAGCAAAACAAAAATTACATAATTGATATAGTAATTTATGTGAAAACCCAGTAGGAAATAATAATAGGTATTCTTATTATTCAATATTGTTAAAATAAGAACAAATTTTTGTGAGTTCTATAGTAAAACTAGGGGTTGGACAATTTCCATAAAATTATAGGATGAAAGAATTTATCATATTTATAACACTAAAAAAATTAAAATTAAAAATCACTTTCTCTTAAAATATCTAACCTATACCCAAATTAAATCTCAATTTTGATTAAAAAATGTCATTTATTATATATAAAAAAATAACATAAATGATTGAAACATGATATTAATGTACATATGTGCTTTAATAAAATCAAAAGTTCATGTTATAAAAAGAAGAGACACCATCGTCGTATGTCTGCTTGAAAAGATAATTAGTAAACACGGGCGTCGGAAAAGGAAACCAGTGGCATGCTTCATTTTCTGTACAATGGTCAAAAAATTCACAAGAGCGGCAAGTGGATCAAGATCCATCAACTTCACCAGGCAGATATTTCTAAGAACCAGTGTCTATAGTTCTAGCAAAAATGAAGCTCCAGCTTAACGATTTCATTGTCTGAAAGATCTATACTGTCAAATGGATCGTCAATTGCTGCCATGTTATCGATAACTACAATTTTACTGCCTCAAAAATCAAGCTCCAGTTCACCAACTACATAGAAATATTGAGGAAAACAATATAATATTAAGTCTATCATTACCCTCATCAGCATCCGTTGTTTTGCAATACTTCTTTTGTAAAGTCTTTGGATGTATGTTTTTTTTTTTGGTCTTTCATAAGTTGTTTAAGGGTGAAAAACTCATAGCTTTTCATCATTGAATCCAACTCCTTTGAGCGTTTTTAGCTGTATGTTGCATCAATTTTTTTATTACAATTATAAAGTTTAAGTCTCTCACGAGTCTTACTTCCAAGTTGAGTTGCAAGAAACCCTTATGATGTATTGAAGATCCAACCATTTTGTATGTTTGTCTCACTTTGAAAATGTATTTGAAGTCATTTGATCTATCTTGAAATTGAATAAGGGATTACTTATATGTGATGATGAAAGTCCTTATATGATGTTCTTGATTGGTCATGGTTTGGCATTAGAACACTTTGGTCTTAGATTGCAACACTTGGAGCATGTGACACTTTGTTTATTGTTTGTGATACTTAGGTTTGTTTATCATACTCGAAATTATTTGTTTATCATACTCTAAATTATTTTTTATTATGGCACATTGTTTTTTTTGGCATTGAGATGATTTTATGAGGATGGTAGAGGTCAAAGGCTTGTTTAATTTTCTACACAATTTAGATCCACATTAAATAAGGAACAGTTATTCAAATTAGAAAATGTTTAATTAAAAAAGTTGTTATTATAAAAAATTATAACAAGTTGTTAATTGATAAATTCAATTTTGTTGACATCATCATTTTGAACCCATACTTCTTCAACATAATCCATTATCTGGATTAACTATTGTTAACAGTGAACAAGAGGACATTGAGTTCACATGGCTATGAATCAAATAGATAAACTTAATGAATACACTAAAACAAAGTGAACAAGAGGACATTGAGCTCACATGGCTATGAATTAAATAGATAAACTTAATGAATACACTAAAACAAATGAAGATAAATTTTAGGATAATGATAAAATTATTAGATCTTGAGAAGAGTTGCACTTCAAGAGGAACAAATTTGGATTAAAATACAAAAACAAAGATTCTAGCTTCTTCCATATTCATGATTAATCTAGAATAATTACATTTTTGTGAGCATAAGGTTTCTTCATGATGATTTGCAAAGGCATACTATTGATTCTCATAAGTTGGATGAAGTACGTGGACTTGAGGATCATGATGTGGATTAGGATGATGATGAAGTGGATGGTTTCAATGATAATATAGTTGATATTGTTAATTGGAATGAGTTGGAAAAAGTATTTGAACAGTTCCAACACTAGCCATGAGTTTTCCATAAGGATTTGTAGTGTTTTGAACTTAACCCGTGTAGTTTCTATGGGAAGAAAAATCACCTTTCAAAAAGGTGTCAAAGAAAAGAAAAAAATTAAAGGAAATATGTACATTTTGTATGGTTAGGTACTTGGCATTGGGGATTGAAAGATAATTTATTGGATCAGTCTTACCATTGAGTTCACACAAAAACACATACATGTTTATTAGAAGATGTTTTCTCAGCGAATAGACATGCATGTTTTGATTCAAGAATTGACAATTGTAGGGAAATACCAAGGCCCACTTGATGTTTCCTTTTGAGTTTAAAAATTGTGTCCTACAACTTAGCTCAGTGATAGCGTGGTTACCCCTTTCCACTTTTTTTATGTGAATATGTATCAAGGGGATATTGCTAAATACACAACAAAATCTCCCTAGGATTATAATTTTAATGGTTTTCATAGATCTATATCCAAACACATAAATTCATCTTTATCCTAAGGAGTGGTGAAGTTTTCATACCTTTCTTGAGGTTAAACTTCATATCTCCTAGTTGTTGCAGTCGTGAAACTCTAGCTTCAAGCTCCACAACTTGCTTCCTGTATACAAAAGACAAGCAAAACCTTATCTACCTCTCCACTTGGGATTAGAATCCTAGATTTAATATTACTTCTAATAAGATCTATAAAGGAATGAATCATATATAAAATTCATTAATCAAACATAAATGATATGGGGAAAACCATATTATCTATTAATAAATGAAAGAGTAACACATCAACACATACCTTGTTTATTGATGCTTCCTCCAATACATCAAAACACACCTTGGTTATTGATGCTTCCTCCCTTGACCTCATTTCTCCTTGCTCCTCGTTTAGCTCCTTGGTTAGGGTAGGATTCACTCACTTTTGGCTGTGGTAGATGCAACGGGTACCTCTCCAATTGGGCAACATAAAAATCATATGAATTCTTCCCCATTTTTCCCAAGGCTTTCCTTCATTATATAGCTCTTGGAGGAGGCTTGGGAGAGGATTCTAGATCTTCTAGAGACCACTAGAGACTTGAATGATATGAGTTTCTAGGCCTTTTCCATAAATATCCAACTCATCCCTCTCTTATCACCTTGTAACTCCCTGATTCTAGAAGTTTAGAAGTGCCTCACTTCTTGAGCCACTAGTGTCCGATGAGGGCCTTGCTTGTTGTCTACTTGTGTCCTGCGAGGACCTCCAAAAGTGCTCCAAAAGGGTTCAAACCTTCGGAAAAAGATGTATTATGGCTTGTATCCTCTCATGGATTCCTCTCTTTCCTATATGGTGGGAATCAAGGCTATAAAAACATTTAAGGGGATACATTGACATTTTTAATTCAAAGGTCCCAAGACTTCATACATTTCAGTTAATGAGGGGGGGATACAAATTATGGTTTTCATACTTTAATTTTTGAAGTGTATTTTTGTTGTTGAGGATTATGGTTTATAAGTTGATGGATTTAGAACAATATTTATGATGGACTCAGAGCATGATGATGTGTAGATCATGGATTGAATATTTGATTATTTGGACATGGAGCTTTGAATTGGCCAGTTTGACCTTCGAAGGATATTTGTCGAGAGAATTTAGTGCTTATTTATTTTCAGGATTTTTAGGATATTGGCATTGATATTATTGTTAAGGATGTTTTTTTAGGATCTTTTGAGGATTTCTAGGATTTTGGTAGATGGTTTTCCACATTTTGACATTTGAAAATTCAGGATTTGATTAGCATTTTGATTCATAGTTTGGTTTTCTATTTGAGGCAATATCAACAATTCACCTAGTTTAGTACTTATAGGTTTCAAATGATAAAAGATTCAAATGTTTTTCAACACTTATTTATGTCAATTGGATCACTGACATTCTTTTAATGTGTCATTTTTTAAGAGAATTTTGATGAACACATTTTTTCACTTGATAGTCATTAGACTTAATAGTGATGGTTTTGGGACCATGTAAAGGACATATGATTCTTCTACACATTTTCTTGGCACCTTGGATTGTCAATCATTTTCAATATTTGGAATGTGTTGGGATTTCAACAATATCACTTCTTATTAGGGTTTTCTCTCATTAATTTTAGGTTCACATCAATGGACACTTGCAATATATCTTGTTTGTTTATTACATAGCGAGATTTCAAGACTTTTCTTTCGACATGGGCCTTTATTGTTATTTTTAGGTGGTTATTCATTGACACAAATGAAATTTCAGAGTGATGATATCGAGTTGAATGCTTGGATATTTTACGAGCATTTGAAATTGTTTTTGTCTCCTAAATGGTACATTTGTATAGACTCGTGATTTAAGGGGAAAATTGTTGGCAATTTGGTTCCTAACCCTGAGTCCTAGACCACCTATTGTATACAATGGGATATTTTATTATCTTCAATGTCATATACTTATATGACCATTATTTGGTGGTCATGTATAATGTATTATTTATTGTACTCTATCATATGATCAATGATTATTGATGATTAGGATTTGTGTATTCTTTCCATTTGCATATTTTTTATGTTCTTCATTATATCTTTCAATCCTCATCATGCTTCATGGGTGAGTGCACAAAGTTGGTGGATGATAAAGTAGCAATAGGGTGAGCAGGAACGTGCACCCACAATAACACACACATGTTCATATGAATGGACACATGTTCTTGATGTAATAAGTTCAATAAATCCAGAACCTCCACTCAGTGTGCCACATAGGCACATTCCCAGGAATGTGTGCACATTCCTAAGAATGTATCTAAGAATTCATGTGCATTCCTAAAAATGCATGCACATTCCTAGGAATGCACACACATTCCTGTCGTTCCCTTTTTAAAGGGATCACGAGTGCAAATTGTGGCCATTTGGACCACATTGTGCCTTGCGTTTTTAGATTGATTGAGAAAATTGAAGGGGAGATGTCTGCAAGACAATAAATCAAGAAAGTAAGAGGTTTGCAAGCCAAGCAAGCAAGCAAGAGTTCATGTTAGTAAGTAACCAACCACCATTCTTGTGAATCCTTATTTGTAATTATAAATGTTAGTGACCCACATGGTCAGGTGCTAGGTTTTATTTTACTAGTGGTAAGAGAGGTAAGAGAGGTAAGACATAGTTTGCATCCATAGTTTAAATTTCTTGAGAATGCCCCAAACATTCTATGAATAGGTGGGGTCTAGGATGTAGAAATATTTGATGCCTTGAGAATTCCCCAAACATTCTACAAATAGGTGGGGTCTAGGATGTAGAAATATTTGATGCCTTGAGAATGCCCCAAATATTCCATCTTATAAATAGGTGTTTCCTAGGATTCATTTTAGGTGTTTAAACCTTGCTGGTCTATCCAAGTAAGAGGGAAAGGGATCACTCATTTAGATTCTACGAACCAAAAAATTGGAACTAAAAATTACCATGAGTGTAAATGGAAACATGGAATTCAAATGAAGAATGTTAATATTACTCAAAAAGCATGAAGAGAAAGGAGAACTATAGGGAAATCCCCGACTCTTGTTAATAAATCCTAGGTTGGCTTGTGTATGTGAAACTCCATGTGCACCTCCACTAGAACATTAGGTAAAATGGTTCCTAATGAAATTTGGATAGTTGAGAGGCATACCATTAAGACATTATAGGATATGGTATAAGACATTAAATACATAATCACCTAGAGATTAGAGATGTACCTCGCATGCATGCAAACTAGTGTATACAAATTGTGTAGTTTTACTATGGATGCAAACTATGTCTCTAGGTGTGGATAAGGAATGAAAGTTATATTTGTTCCTATATTTAATGAGGGTGTTAGAGTTCATGAGAGATACATATTGAATGATGCAGATAAAACTAGTATGTCTTACCCAATATCAATTTTGCAAAATCTAGGGGGATGGCATTGTAGACAAGAGTGTCATAGAGTTGGGGATTGATACAAAAATATAACTTCAAATTTCTAAGGAAAAAAAAAGGATTGAATGGAAGAGATAACTCTAGCTAACTAAGCATTTGCTAAAAAAATATGCATGCAACCATGTACAAATGAAGTATGAATAAAGTATATTAATATTAAGCACAACTTATATTTAATTTCATCTCATATTTAATCCATATCCCCTATCCTTGCATGGGAGGCCAATACCACATTGGTCTTACAAGGGCATTTGCATGACCTTCTAAGAAAGGTAGTATATTTATTATTAAATTTTAATAGTGAAGGAAATACAATTAATGAACTTACCTCAAGTTAAAGAGAAATCTCTCTCTCTCTCTCTCTCTCTCTCTCTCTATATATATATATATAGAGAAAGAAGAAGAGAGAGGTGTTTTGGATGCTGCATCATTTAATATAATAACATGAAATAAGAGAGAGAGAGAGAGAGAGAGAGAGAGAGAGAGAGAGAGAGAGAGAGAGAGAGAGAGAGAGAGAGAGGCGCAATGGTGTTTTTGGATATTTCATCATTTAATATAATAACATGAAATAATTCAAGGAAAATTCTAAAAAAATGGCAGGAAAGAAAGAAAGCTACACCATTTTGATTTCCAAGAAATTGTTAAATAACATTAGGTTTTTATATCGTGATTGTGGCACCATAGAATTTCCCACATAGCTATTGTTTCAATTTACTTACTTTCATAACATAATAGCTACAATTGAGTTAACTATTTTATTCATTTTCCACAACTTGAAAAATCAATTTCAAAAGAGGGAGTAGGTGTTACACATTATTTTGGTCACCCCAGTGATCAATTGATGACATGTTCCTAACTCACTTCCATGTTCCCTGAAAACATTAAAAGAGGCTTTCTCCATGAGAAAAGTGGTTTTATTTTCCTCCCTAAAAGATTATGACAAGGAAGATCGGTGAACCCTGCCCTATGCTTGGGGTGCTACGATGCTTGATCATCGCACGCTACGCAAAAGATGGATTTTGGCATCGTCACAGGATTCCTGTGCATAGGGTGTGATCATGCTTAAGCAAGAGAAAAGTCAAAATTCACAAATGTTCTAGAAGGGAATATTCTAGAAGATGAGGTGGCCTCCGATCGGTTTGGATCTTACTCGCTTCTCTGATTTATTGGGATCATCCTAATATCCTCATCCATCCCTCTTTCACCCTTTATAAAGAGGGATATCTCATGGAAAAGGCTAAGTTTTGCATATGCATGAAGAGTTCTACTACAGATTATACTTGAGAGAGCTTTGCTTTATCTTTCTAAGTCAGATTGTGGATCTTCTTCATAAAAGTTATTGGAGTAAAGGTGTGTGTGTTGGAGAAAAGATCCATTGAAAGGGGCCTTGTTACATAAAGGCATAGGTTGTGTTCTCCACTTTTTGTTTTAATATAATGCAACAATACATTTATTCCCTATAAAGGTGTCTTGGCTTTTTTGTATAACTACTTGATCTTATACATAGAATTCATTGGAATGTATGAACATTTTTTCTCTCTCTCTTTGTTGTTTTGTGCTTCTTAAATAAGTTCACCATCCTACAAATCCAAAGACAGAGCAATAAGGATGACACCAGCGAGGATCAAACGTCATTTAAAAAGTATATCACTTGTCCCTCTCTGAACTAGTTTACATGACAATGAAGTCTAAGGTGAAGTTTGTATTATGTCTTGTTTGGTTTTATCTTCCTGTGGAATTTAGGGAGACTAGTTTGTGTCTGCACTTACTGATTTGTCTAATAAACAAAATTGGCGACCATACTGGGGATTCCGACCTATTTTGGTTTTTTGTTTCTTATTTTCTTTTATCCTTCCTTCTTTTTATTAATTTCATTCTTTGAGTCTGTGGGTGATCCATCTTGACTCTCTAGCCTGGAAGGTTCATTGATAAATTTTGTCATTCTTCCCTATTTTCTTTATATTCAAAGATCATTGCATTGTTTCCTATTTACAGCCTGCAACGATTCTTTATCATCGCATTCTACTTGTGCATACCAGGGAGATGACGTCGCACTGTGCCTTCCTGACAGTTTGCTACGATCCTAGATTGTCGCACTGTACCCTTCTGTAGCCTACGACGATTCTTGTAGGAATTGTTTGGTGACAATCAATTTCCTTTTCTTTGCCCAGTTTTGTCTTTACTGCATGGGATGAAATTTTAGCATTGGTGAATGATTGGTTTACATATTTTAAGCCTACATTTGATTGATTTTCAAGGATTGAGAGTCTTCTTCATGATCTTTGTAAGTTTTATTTTTTGACTTCTTGTCGCAAGGGTATAATCTCAAGACTTTGTTCCTGGGTACTTGTTTGATAAGTAGTTTTTTTTTTTCTTTTGAGTTTTGGATTGATTTTAACTTTTGGATTGGTGTTGATTAAGAGACATTTTTTGTTTGCATTTGACAAAAGTTTTTCTTATCATTTCACTTTTTTCTTGCATTGTGAGTTTGATTTGGGAATAGTGTTGAGGAGTGCATTAGTCTTCTTAGACCATTCTTTCTTTTTTGAATTATGTCTCTATTCTGATTTGAAAAGGAAAGGACTAAAGTTCATTCTTCTTTTTAGTAGTCTTTGTAAGAAAATTTCTACATTCAAATATCGTGGGAGTCAACTTTTCAAAAGAAATCGCTTCTACGTTTTCATCTTGAGATGGTTCTTGTTCTTATTTGTGTTCTTGTTCTTGTTCTTATTCCTCTTCACAATCTCTATAGAATAATTTATTCTCACCGCACTTATGTCCCTTGTTGTACTTACTGTAAAAATTAAAGAATAAACCTTTTTCTTTTCTTTCCTCCAATTGTTGAGGTCTCAACCTTGTAGGTTGAGGTGTTTTAGAAAATGGAACATTATTCTCTCGATAGATGTTAGGAGTGGTCTATTTAAGTTACTTCACACACACCTAGGATTTATTTTTCCTTGTTTATTAGTCATTATCCAGTCTCCTATATTTTAGGAATAATATTACTCTCAGGAGAATCTTCTCTTCAGTTTTCACTTCAGTTTGACTAGTTGAGTGGAGTTTAGATGCTGCATTAGTTCTATCACCATGCAACATTGGGATCATCACCAGGTAATGCGCATTACCCTTGGTATCATCACCATACTAGCACATTACCTATGATTCCCTGATCTCCTCCTCACTTCACTCTGTTTCAGTCAGTTAACTGAAGATTGGTATACTAGTTAACTCAGCTAGGTGACAGTTCACTCTTGTAACTACCCGAGAGACTAGACTAGGTGGCAGTTCACTCTCGTAACTATTGGTGTGTGTCGAGATCACTCTAGACCACCACTATGGTGAATTGTATTCTCCTCCAATGAGAATTGGTTGAGTTATACAGAGTATAACATGTGTAAATTATTCATTATTCATTACGGTTAATGAGAATTCTTCCATCCTTTCTCTCTTGATTTTTCTTTCTCAATTTCTCTCTGCAAATGTGTGTGGTATTTTATATATAGATCTATTATGTGTAGTTTCAACACATTTACATGGTATCAGAGATGACAAACTGCTAAGAAAAGCTACACCAAATTTTTTTTTGCAGGTACCAAATATTGAAGACAACGTAAAGATGGAATTCCCAAAAGAATTCATTCTTACACCTTACAATTACTTTGCATGGAAGGACAGAATAATCATGAATATCCAAACTAGAGGATTGTATAGGTTAACCTTGAATACAAATATATAATCAACATCATCCATAGAAAAATCCAAGTATCTAAATCTAATGGATGAAGCATTTAGAACACTTTGCAGTCTAATCTCTCACGATTTCCTTTTTCACATATATTCCTGTAAAAACACCAATGAAGCCTAGACCACCTTGGAAGGGATATTTGAAAAATAGAATGAGATAAGGGGGCACATGATTGAGGTGTAATTTCTCACATTGGATCAAAAAATATTCGACAATCTCCAAGATTTATTTACAAAATTCAAGGATTTACTGTCGCAACTTAAAGCTTGCAGGGTTGATAAATCTAAGGAGGAGAAACAAATTGTTCTCACCATTATGTCCAAACTTGTTCCTGAATTATCTCTGTTTGTATCCACATTCCATTCAGTCAAATTCACCTCTGTAGTCACCTAGAAGACTCCTTCTCTTGAGGAATTTATTGAATCCATGACATGAGCAAACCAAGATCATCAACATGGGAAAAATAAAAGGCACAAAAGAGCATGCACTTATTGTGCAATATGGCAGCCATAAATATCATAAATCTAAATATAAATACAAAAAAAAAGCTCATGCAAATCCAAATAAGGAAGGGTACTCAAAACCCTTCACCAATGCCTCCGGATCCAAAGGTGGAAAGGGAAGAAAAGGGGAGAAATGCACATACTGTCATAAAGGATTTCATCCGGAATACGCATGCATGCAAAAAAAAAATAGATATAATGACTCAAATACTTCAAAAAAACAACCTTGGAGAGCACATCCTCGAGGATTCCAAGAAGAAGAAGCCAAAATATCATAATCCCAAGAAAGACAATTCTAGCCATGCCTTGATTGCCATCAACTCCTCTCTTGATGATTGGATCGTAGATTCAGGAGCATCACATCACATGGCTGCCACAAAAGAAGTCTATTCTTCAATGGATGCATGAAAAGGTCCTCCTATTCTAATGGAGGACAACTCTCCAGTCGAGGTCACCGACAAAGGAAGGATTCAACTCACCAACATAAGCTTCGAGAATGTGTTGCACGTTCCCAAAATTTTCGTCAATCTTCTCTCCGTGTATCAGATGACGAATTCCGACAAGGGAAAGAAATTCATATTCACACCAAATGAAGTGGACATCTATGACATTCAAAACAATTCCAGGGTTTCTACCAATGAGGTAAATCATCAATCTAAATTGTATACATTTTCTGAATTTATTGAACCAGATTCTTCTTTACTACTTATCCATGTCGATGCAAGTAGTAGGATATGGCATGAAAGGTTCGGGAATTTGAATTTTAGTTATATGCAATATATTAGCAAGAAAATATTGGTTGATGGTCTACTAGACATCCATTTCTCTAAAGGAATCTGTGAGGGATGTGTTCTTGGAAAAAACTCTCAAGAGAAATTCGACAAAGGAAAGAATCAGAGAGCTTCCTCTCCTTTAGATATGATCCATAGTGACCTCATGGGTCCCTTTCCACATCCATAAATCAGAAAAGCGAGACTTGTTCTCATTTTTTTTTATGATTTCTCACGTTTCACATGGATTTACTTTCTTAGGAAAAAATCTAAGGTCTTTCAACAACTCAAATATTTCAAATCCCTTGTTGAGACACAGTCTAGAAAGAAAATCAAAGTCCTTTGAACTGATAATGAGGGAGATTATGTCAATAATGAGATCTAGAATCTTTTTCATGGGGTAGGGATTCAATTGCAACACACAGTTCCCTATACTCCGCAACAAAACAGACTTGCTGACCGGAAAAACATATCTCTAAAGGAGATGGCATCTTGCATGTTGCATGCAAAGTCACTACCACAGAGACTATGGGCCGAAGCACTTTATTGTGAAACCTACATCCAAAATATATCTTCCCATAGATCTGTCAAGGATAAGGCCCCCTATGAGGCTTGGAGCATCCTCAAACCGGAAGTGAGCCACTTTCGTATTTTCAGTTCACCTGCATGGGCCTGGATTCAATCTGAAAAGAGGAAGGCACTTGATCCACAAAGCACAGAGTGTATATTTGTTTGATACCCTGACGGTGTGAAGGGATATAGACTTATTGATATTTCCTCGGACCAGCTCATCATTCAACAAAGTTTCAAATTCGAGGAAAGCGTCTCGCATGTACCTCAACAACCGCATGCATACACCTTCATTCTTCCACCTGTCTGAGATGATGAGCATGCACATGATGACTCTTGTTCAGAAGAGAGTTCTGATTTAGAGGATTCAGATGATCTAGATACAGAGTCAGTACAGTTAGATGCAAAGTCAAAGCATCCATATGCAGATGTAGAGCTAGAGCAGAGGCCCAAGTGGGCACATACTACTCTTTAGGATGCAGGGGATCTTGTCGGTGATCTAGATGATACTAGGAGGAATCGATATGATTTCGAGGAGAATTCTATTGCACTCACTGCCACTAAACCATTTCCCTCCAAGAATATTTTCTTAGTTCATTCTTCAGATCCACAGTCTTATGGCGAGGCTGCTGGAAATCCATTTTGGGAATTCGCCATACAGGAGGAGTACAACTCYYTCCTCAAGAACCAGACTTGGGATATAGTTTCACTTCATTTTGGAAGGAAACTTGTCAKATGCAGATGGTTCTATAGGACCAAGAGCGTAGCGGATGGACATATTAGTAGATATAAATCCAAGCTTGTTGCCAAAGGCTTTCAGCAGGTGCATGTCATTGACTATGATGATACCTTCACTCCAGTAGCGAAGATGGATTCGATATGTTTGGCACTTTCCATTGTGGAGGCCAAGGGATGGGAATTCAAACATATGGACATGAAGAATGCATTTCCTCATGGTGATCTCTTTGAGGATATCTCTATGGATCATCCCTAAGGATTTATGCAGGATTCATCTTTGGTCTGTCGATTGAACAAGTATCTTTATGGCCTCAAGCAGGTTCTAAGGGCATGGTATGCCAAGATGGAATCCTACATGTTGTCATAGAACTTTGTACATTGTAAATCAGACCCAAATGTCTACATGCTTAGGACAACTGATTCACTTCTACTCTTAGTTCTGTACGTTGATGATTTCTTGATCACCAATTGCTCAACTTTAGCTATTGTTGTAGTCAATAGGATTCTACATGACATGTTTTTTATGATGAACATGGGTTTGCTACACTTCTTCCTTGGACTTGAGATCAGTTGGGATGCATCAAGAATCAAACTGTCTCAGACCAAGTATGCACGAGATCTCCTTGAGAGATTTCACCTATCGGAATGCAAGTCTGCTTCGAGTTCTTTCCTATTAGGAGTCAAACTTGAGGATGGAAGGGACACTCCATTGGTTGATAGTGCACTGTAAAGACAACTAGTGGGGATATTTTTATAACTCAAACACTCCATACCAGACCTCTCCTATGCAATTGGTGCATTTTCCAGGTTCATGTAGGAGTTGCATGAGCTACATTGGAAGGCTGCAAAATGTATCCTTCGATACATACAGGGCACCATCACCTTTGGGGTTAATTATGCAGTAGAATATACATTATATATCATCGGGTTTACTAATTCTGATTGGGCTGGCGACAACAGTGATCGCAAGTCCACATCTGGTTACTCACTTAGTCTTGGTTTCGGGCCTATCTGTTGGTTGAGCAAGAAGAAAGCTTCCATTGCTCTATATTCAGCTGAGGAAGAGTATAGAAGAGTAGTTAACATAACCATTCAGGCTATGTGGCTACAACATTTTCTTGGTGAGTTGGGCATTCAGTTTCATCGGTCGATCGTCATCTGGAGTGACAACTAAAGCACTTTAAAGTTATGCAGAGATTCAGTTTAGAGGCAGCAGATGAAGCACATCAAGATCCACATGCACTACATCTGGGACTTAGTACATGAGGGGATCATCGAATTATAGTTCTTTCCTTCGAAAAAATAGATGACATACATCTTCACCAAGACATTCACTGAACAAAAGTTCCATTCTCTGTGAAGTCATCTTGGAGTGAAGGACACAGTTGCCTAGCAACTGTTAGTTCTTCTTTTTACATACATTGTACCTTCAAGGGGGGGGGTTCCCATGATTTTTTCTCCCTTTCCTCACTTTATTTTAGTGTATCTTTTGTATCTAGGTACCTAACATGGCCTCGTTGTTGGGACCCATTATTTATTTTCACCATAGTGTTGTTTAGGGGGGGTGTTGGAGTTACTTCACACACATGTAGGATTTATTTTTATTAGGGTTTTTCTTTGTTTATTAGTCATTATTATTCATTATCCAGTCTTCTATATTTTAGGAAGAATATTCTTCTAGGGAGAATGTTCTCTTCAGTTTTCACTTCAGTTTGACTAGTTGAGTGGAGTCTAGATGTTACATTGGTTTGGTCACCATAGAACATTGGGACCATCACCAGCTAATGTGCATTAGCTTTGGTACAATCACCATACTAGTGCATTACCTATGATTCCCTGATCTCCTCCTCACTTCACTCTGTTTCAGTCAGTTAAATTAAGACTGGTAGACTAGTTAACTCAGCTAGGTGGAAATTCACTCTTATAACTGTTCGAGAGACTAGACTTGGTGGAATTTCATTGTCGTAACTACTGGTGTGTCCAGATCACTATAGACCACCACTATGGCACATTGGTTTCTCCTCCAATGTGCATTGGTTGAATTATATAGAGTATGTCATGTGTAAATTATTCATTATTCATTACGGTTAATAAGAATTCTTCCATCCTTTCTTTCTTACTTCTTCTTTCTCAATTTCTCTCTGCAAATGTGTGTGGTATTTTCTAGCTAGATATATTTTTTGCAGGTTCAACACGTTTACATGGTCCTTCTAGTATCCATAGCCATATTTTTACTTTCAACATTTCTTGCCACCTTGAATGCATTCTCCAATGATTTGGGTTCCCAAAGGAGAACCTTGTGTTGAATGTTATCTTTTAAAGTTCCTATGAATACATCAATCAAGTGTTGATCTGGAATATTCGTTACATTTAGATTTGATATTTGGAAGTTCTCAATGTTATCTACAACTGAACCCTTTTCCTTGAGATTTATCAATTTGCTAAAGAAGGTATTGTTCTTTGTATCCTCATAGTGTGCTATCATTTCTTCTGTGAACATTGTCAAAGTGATGAGTGATTTATGAGAACAAATCCATCGATACCCCACAAATTGATTGGGTTCTAAATATAAAGAAGAAATTCATACATTTTGTGTATGTGGCACATCATGTAAATCAAAGAATTGCTCCATATGAAGTATCCATGTGATTGGATCCTTGTCATCAAACTTTCTCATATTGATCTTAGGAAAGTGGTTGGTCTTCAACCCAAAGTTGGAGTTTCTCCATTATTGATTCATCTTCCTTTTTTCCTCATCATGAATTTCAAGGGATACATTTTCACTTTGAGATGTCCTCTCTATTAGAAAAAATTTCAATCCTTCCATGATCTCCCTTTTTAAACCCTCCATCTTAGTATCCATTATTTCTTCCAACTTAGCTTCAGTTGAATCCATCATCCCTTGTAGTTCATATTTTGTTAATGTCTTCTTTTGTAAATAATTTATGTCTCTACGCATTTCTTCACCTTCATCAAGAGTCCAAGTAGGATTGTAAGGAGGCTTAATTGGTGTATAAGTTCCCTTTTTTGGTGGCATGTTGTCCAAGTATCACTTTTAAACCTTGATTTCAAGGTGGTTCTGCTAGACAATATTTATTCTACTGTATCTCAAAAAATTTAGCCCTTCTGGGTCTGAAAATTTATTTTTTTATCTCTCTGATACGTCTTCTCTGCAATGCACAAATCTTATCAAAATTGGATGTGCCAAATGGAAGTTATGGTAACTTCCCCACAACTTACTGAATTTTGTCCCTTCTAGGAGAGTGTACTTGTAAAGCGTTCCAAGATCACAATATATGATATTTGATTCTGAAACTTGTACCAGAAATACTACAGACTTTCCAGTGCCCAATGCAAATGGTATCACTTAATTTGGATTTTCACTGAAGAAGATATCATTCTTTTAACCGGAAGACCTGTTTGAGACTAGTTAATAAGACTAGTTAGATACCCTATCTTGCACAGGGTGTATATAAAATAGTAGGATGAAAAACAAGATGAATTTTTTATTAAATATACCTTGATAATTTCTATGAATAACCGTTGTATTTCATGGTTTGAAATTGTACATAAAAAAATTTATAGCAAAAATTCTGAGGTGACTAAATTTAGGATGATTCTAGAACCATGTTTTACATAGGCTATATCTCTTAAACTATAAGGCCTCAGGAGATGAAATATTAACCCCACGTACCTTGATCCATCTACTAAATATCCTCCAAGGGGTTCCTTCTAAAATGTCATAGAAAAAATGTTATAGAGAAAATCCCAAGGTGTCTCATATGTAGCAGCGAAACGCCAAGACCTTGAGCTCTGATACAAAATGTTAGGAACCACATACCAAGATAGCATAGAAAAACCTCAGAATAAGTACTTAATGCCTTCAAAAAGATAGAATTTCAGATAATAAGCTTCTTCGAGGGGGAAAAATCCTTATACCACATAGATTTCCAAATACAAGATGATTCCAACTGAAAAGGTTTCCTTGGTATATATAGGATACTAGGAGGTACAACTACAACTAATGGACCCAAGTTGACATAAATAAAATAAAATTACTAGTGTAATATGCCCTAATTAAGAGGTAATGTGACACTATTTAGGGCTTAACAAAGTCACCCAAGTTAACGTTACAATCCTTCACTTTTTCTCCAACCTTTTGCTTGGCACCAGATGCCATTTCCACATGTATAAACTCATCTTGTTTGAATTCCTTCACCTTAATTATTTTAAGTGAAACACTAGATATAAAAGTTCCACTAGCTCTTGGATCTATTAAAATACTAAAATGTTGATCAATGATCATACCTAATGTCTCGACTACGATTGAATGATGCTCGGCTTGGAGGTTATTTACCGCTACATTTATCCTGCGGGCCTTGCCCAGATATCCAACTATCGTAGGTCTTGATGATCCGACAATTATTTCCTTCTCAATAGGAGAATCTCTTTGGCAATGTGTCTCTCCACATGTCTAGCATCCATTCTTCGGTCTGGTGCTCCTAGTCCCAGAAGTAAAAGTTGTTAGCCTAAGAGTCTGCTATACAGGTCTGTTCCTGGCGTTGTTGATGAAACTGCTACTTTTGTTGTTGTTCTCTCTAGGGAGTCCCCTACTAAGGAGTATGTTGGTGAGGTGTCAAGAATACAAGTCCTCTTGGTGTATCATGGTTCCCAAAAGTCTATCTAACTAGCGTATGATGTTGTTACACTCCTAGTTTCACCTGTCCTATCTTCCTGGAAGGAGTCCTACCATGTCCCCCATTGTTCAACTCTTCCTCAGTTGAGGACCTTCTGAACTGCATTGTGCAAAATATGAGGCATCAATATCCTCACTTTCACATAGATGTTGAAGTCGAGGCCATACATAGACTTGTTAACCTTTAATTTCTCGTTTCTTAGATGTGGATCATATCTAAGTAGCTCCATGTACCTGGACTCATACTCTGGTACCATACAACTACCCCGTCGTAAGGCGTTGAAATCATTAAGCTGACACTCAATGAATTTATCAGACAAGTACCTCTCCCGAAATCGCTCATCGAACAATTCCCATGACACGTCTTCAATGACCATATTTAGTTGAGGTAAGATTGTCTTCCACCAAATAATAGCACTCCCTTTCAATTGAAATACTGTCATGCATACTTTCATGTTGGAGGTGTAATCGCATAGTGCAAAGAACATCTCCATGTTCTCCAACCATTCCTTGATGGCTAATCCATTTGTGGCACCACAGAACTTGGGAAATTTCACTTTCTTGAGTTCTTTGTGTATACTACTACTACCTAATGGAGTGTGTTGTGAACCCTCATTGGGCACATACTCTCTTACCTCATCTCAATCCAGGTGGTTGATCAACGCCTCTGACATCCTTAGGAAGGATCTCATCATACCTACCACATCTCCCACAACAACTTGCTCCTTCTCAGTAGTATGCTCCTTTCCAAGTGGAGTTGATCCCTCCTGCGTGGATTCTCTCGAAAGAAACGTACCTCTTCCCCCCGCACCATGTCATCTACTCATCTTGCGTTCTCTAACCATGATACATGTAATGAACAAATCCAAATTTGTATTAGCATGAAACAACACATCCTTTACTTAAAACATTGGTTAAACAAAATTTTAGAAATAACAACAACCAACATAGGTCAAACACAATATTTTACATCTAGAACAACATCCATTAAAATTAATTAATAATTTAATTAAACATATCGAAAAAAATATCATAGTTTGAAGCCAAACATAGAATACTATCTAAATATCTCAACCAAGGAATACTGTTCCCTTCGCTAGGTTGAAGGATTAAAGGTGAAATTAATCAATCTAATAATAATACTATCTATTAATTTAGTATAAACTTAATGCATTACCGTACATTCTCCTTCCATTTATTAATCTCAAATGTGAGAAATAAATTTATAAATAATTATTATATGATTCATTATTTAAAAAAAAAAAACCTCAAGAAGCGCTCCCAAGTAATACTTATTAACAATTCTAGATTTTTTTATCAAATTTGTAAAAACCATTTTTAACAACTACATTAATTTATAAATTCAACATAACTACCAATGGCACTACGAAACATTGAAAGGAATTACCATACTAATTTTTTTTATATACTTATCAATTAAAACTTCAAGGAAACCTTCACGAAAGTCCTTAATTGTTGGATATGTCTCCTTGTCATAAATTATAATTTCCATCCATGGCTAGTAATCACAATTGAAATATTAAGATAATTTATTCACTAAATTCTAACTATCCACGTTTGAGGTGACTACTTATCTCATGTTTAAAGTGTAACGGATTCGGGTTTCCTTGATATCCCAATCATAATTATATTAATCTGTCATACTATTAATTATCATAACGGTTTAATTATCACAAAGGTTTAATGAAAATTCAAACGGTTTTAATAATTAYGTGGAAATACACTTATTGATATGAACATATTTAATAGGTTTKTAGTGCTTAATCAGTTTTGTATGGACAAGATTAAATATTGATGGAATATTCTTAGTAGTCCCAATAAATCAATGGTTGTGATTTCAACCACTAACTTCCTCACTATTATAAAGACATCAGTGTACATGTTTATTTTTTACTTTTACTTAATCATATTTAAAATTTACTATTCTGATTAGCTGATTGCCACGTATGAGTGATTAGGGTTTCATTTTTTAGGCCAACCTAAACCTTTCGCCTTCACCAGCCACGTTCTGGACACATTGCCTCCTCCTTCCAGCCAACTCCTTCCGTTCACCTCTGAACTGTTTCTCTTTCCCAACAGTTCAAGTTTTGCAAGCCATCCTTTCAATATTCACCAGCAACGAATTTGTTTTGAAAATTCTAAACATCTGAAACCACAACGATAACTTATTTCAAACATGGTTCGACAGTATTAATACATGTCTGCTCACCATAGATACATCGTTTTTTGCACCTATGGTATTTGTTTTTAAACCGCCTAGGTCTAGGAGTTTATCAACTTTAGTTTATTCGCAATCATTTCATTTAGAAAAATACGTCAATATGTATTCAAACGACTGTTAAAAAGAATAGATCAAGATCAATCAACCAGTAAGATTAAAATCGAGGACGATATCTTTATCAGGTATAATCAATAATTATTATTGAGAAAGAGTCAATATATTTTTAGCATTCTAGGTTTGGAGTGTTCACTCTCGCAGATTAGAAAGGAGTCAGGACAATAAAATTTACGATATATATATCACCCCGCACGCTTTAGACCTTAGGCCTTTAAGGAATAATACAAACAAAATTTAATCTCCTATTTTTAAATATGCAGAGAACAAAATGAAGATGACATATACCAGAAATAACCTGGTCTTAGTACATATTCTCGAAGTAATACTCAATCTCATGTAAATATCCAGTACAATTTTATTCGAATTTATTAAAAGAGTCGACCAGTATTCGATATTCTCCTATTGAGCAACAAAATATTTTTTTTTTTTTTTAAACAAAGAAAATAACAAAAACTGAATTTAAATACAGTGACCAGAAACTTAGTGGAAATTGAGGTTGATTTTCAGATTGGAGATTTGTGCAACTTCCACTTCTTCTTCACTTTCCATTCCATGAACTTCATTGGTATGTCACAGCCAACGCTAGGGTACAACCAACGCTAGGGTACTCTTCTTCTCTCTTAGCCCCCGAGCTGCAAAGGGGCCACACACAAGAAACCATAAAACAATAGCACCAAAACTTTCATCACAAAGAAGAGCTTCCACTCTTTACCAAGTTTTGGAACCCAACTCTCAACAAGTAAACTAGTTCAAAAAAAAATTGGCAGCATAACAGTGCTTTCCAAGGTGATATCCCTCTCTCTTTCTCTCCATTTCTTTTATAAAAAGATTCCCAATGACACATGTCCTCATGCACAAATAATTATTTTTTAATAGTTTAATTAAAGAATTATTCACCCACTACCCTCACATTCCTCAATGTGCTCCTATTATTTCTCTCAGTTGTTCCTTAGTTCCCCAATCCCTCATTTAATTTGTGTCCCTAACTAGATTTTAGTTTGAGTTGGATTATGAGTTTTCTCTTAGTTTGGATTAGTGTTAGAATGACTCAAGATGCTACTCTATGTGAACCACCTTTCTTCTCATGTTTTTATTTTCTTTTATGTAAAAACCAAATTATTATTTTCATGCACACATGTGCACCTATCCACTTTATTCATATTTATTCATTTACTTAACTTACTAGTCTAATTCCCTTATTTCATTTTTATAGTTTATTTTAGTCAAACACATTAGATTTATACTCTTGTTAGATTTCTTAGTTGACAATTTAATAATTAATATGTTCTAACAAGTTCTAAACATTTTTTTTTATGTTTTCTAGGTCATCTAGATTTTTATTGATTCACAGTTTAATTACGCGACGTGCCCTTTAAGACGCATCTCCATGCTCCAAGGGTGCTACTCGCCTTTGACTAATTTAGAAGTTTGTTCGACACTTGGAGTCAACACTCCACTTAGTCGAACTTGTGAGAGACTAAGGGTTGTCTAAGGAATAATGATTTTTCCTTATTGTGTGCCCCTTAGAATTCTTCGTGAGCCATTGTCTCAGTCTTCCCTCATAGCATCGTGAACCTCTCAAACTAGGTTTTTGTTAAGCTACAGTTTGGTTCACGATGGGAGTGCTAGTAGGTTGTGACAGGGACGTTGCCACACCTCTCTCTCAATTGTTTGGTTTCTGTGTATGGCCCCTCTACTCCATATGTGAGTTGGATTAGCAAGCCTCACCATGCATGCATCCATTGACAAGGATAATGTAAACTATTCATATACATAAATCCATACTAGAATCAATAATATAACACACGTGTGTAAATAAATACTCAAACCAAATCCAAATCCACTCCCTGACTCAATCCAGGGTCGAAGGAATTATGTTGATGCCATCGGCATCCTCAACCTATCATGTATCTTGCACACTCAAGAGAACTCATCAATAATACCTGTTAATATACATACATCTAGAAATTAACATATAATCACAATGACATCATAATATAACTCATAATCAAAGAATAATCATAATGTATCATAACCGAATAACTTTCTCGCAAGTGTCATAGAAGAATAAGTCAATATAAAGTGTTATATGTGGAACTGGATGTTACACCATGCCTTGCCTCACATTTCCTTGCCCTACCTTGCATTAGCCTGCCTTGTCTTACCTTGGCCTAGGTCATGGTCTGGGTCATGGCCTATGCCATGATCCAAATAAAGGTCTAGGCCATGGTAATGGTGTAGGTGTAGGTGTAGGTATAGGTCATGTTTTAAGTCTATTTCTAGGTCTATGTTATGGTCGAGGTCGAGGTCTAGGTCTAGGTCACGGTCTCAGTCTAGGTCCAGGCAAGGTCTAGGTCTAGGTGTATATTTAGGTCATGGTCTATCTCTAGCTCATGGTATAGGTTATGGTATAGATCATGACCTAGACCATGATCTAGATCTATACCATGACCTATACCTAGACCTAGACCTAGACCTTTCCATACCATGCCTTCCCTTGCCATGTCTAGCCTTGCTTTGCCTTGCATTTCCTTGCCATGCATTTCCTTACCTTTCCTAGCTTTGTATTTCCTTGAATTTCCTTGCCCTATCTAGCCCTGCCTTGGACTTTCTTGACATAGACCATGGCCTAGACATAGACCTAGACCTAGACCATGACCTTGACCTAGACCCAAACCTAGAGATAGAGCTAGACCTTGCCTTTCCATGCCTTTACTTGTCATCTCTAGCCTTGTCTTTCCTTGCCTTTCCTTGCCTTGCCTTTCCATGCCTTTTCTTTCCTTGTCTTTATTTGACTTGCCTTGCTATGTCTAGCCTTCCCTTTCCATTTCCCAATTAAAACTAGTTACCTATCATTCAAGCTTGAGGAGGCCATCATTTTTTTTGGTATAAATTTAAATAAATTTGCAAATAATCATGGACATAAATACAACCATCTTTATATAATACATGAAATCCATAATAGCATATAGTCATTGATAAAAGAAACAAAGATGTTACATGGAAAAAATTAGTAGCCACAATAACAAGTAGTCATTAAAAAAAAGAAAAATTTCACATATGGAAAAGGTAGAGATAATACAAATGATTAAACCATGTAAGAAGTTTTAAAGGTTATTCGCTTGTCAAATATTTTCTTAAGTAGAGTTATATTCACTTCTTCTTTTTCAAAGATAAGGTGAATGGGCCAAATTGCCAACATGTCCCTGAATGGTTTGAGGAGGTGAGTTGCAACTCACAATAAAACTCCAACCAAGCCTCGGATGGGTGAACCGTCGGCTACATTGGACTTGGGGAATCAAGTTACAACTAGATGGACCCCTCCACTATCATTATGTTTTTCAAAAAATCATTTATTGGAAGTTGATTGAAACTAGGGTTTTTGTCAGTGAGGCACAATGCAATTTTTGAAAAAGTGGTCGATTTTGAAAAACACTACGTCAAGCGATTATGGGTAGTGTGGTCACACAGGCCTTGGACAAAAATACATTAAGAAGCTTACAAAACTCAATCATGCCACTCAATTTGGATCTTATGCCCCCAAACCAATTTCCAACATGTCCCTGAAAGGCTTGAGGAGGAAACTGATGATAAAACTCTAACCGAGCCTCAGATGGATGAAACGTGGGTTGCAATGGACTCGGCGTCAAAAAAGAGGATCATAGAGAAATAAAATAAAACAAGTGCATAAATAAAACACATTAGATACATAATACAATATATATATGTGTGTGTGTGTGTGTGTGTGTGTGTGTGTGTGTGTGGTTCACCCAATGTGGGCTACATCCATGAGAGAAATTTCCAGTCCTTCCTTTATTATTATCCAACAAATGAAGGGATACAACCTACAACATACCCATTGTAACTTCCTCTTATTTTCTCATATTCTCCTATCTCATAAAACAATATTCACTCACACACATTTCCACAATACAATTCCCTCATACATAAAAGATGGTTTCCTTCTAGGGAAAAAAACCCAACATAACTTTTACCGTCATATATGCAACTTAATGATGAATGGTTCAGATTGACTATGAAATTATGATATTTTACAAGGAAATTTTCCCAAACAATTTTTCTTCATGGGTACTTCCCCAAAACCTAGCTTGGGGGTGTAGGATCCAAAAGATTTTCATTTCCTTTCCTTGACCTTAAATGGGTTTGGAATATAAAAATGACATGCCAAATCAATTGATGAATAAAATGACATACAACATGAAATTTGGCCTTGTGTCTAGGTGTCCTCGCCAATCATTATACTATTACTCATAGTCAATAAAAGATGAGAATCATTGGCTCCACACACACATCTGAGTGAGCTACAAATCCTATATTATCATTTTCGTGTATGGAAAATCATCTCATTCCATCAGCTGCCTCAACAAGTACATGTCAAGCCCTTATAAGAGAAATGTTGGTTGTGGAGTCTGATTATCTTCCTGATTCACAGGTCCTTTCTTTCAGCCGTGTTTATACCCCATGAATACTTTACACCCAAGAAGTATGTACACTCTTCCACGCGGGGGAGTGTAGAGGGCGGGGTACCCCCTTTGCGGGGTTCGGGGGCGAAGCCCCTTAAGGAAAAATTGCCTTGTAATTGTATATTGTAATTTCATTGTAAATCTCGACCATTCATTATAAGGTCACAGATCTAACGGTACAAATTATGTTAGGGTTTTTTTCCCTAGAAGGAAACCTTCTGTTATGAAGGAAATGTATTGCGGCTATGCATTATGGCGAGTATTGTATTCTGAGAGAGGATACTGTGAGAGAAAGAAGAGGAAGTTACAACGGGTTTTGTTGTAGGTTGTATCCCTTCATTTGTTGGATAATAATAAAGGAAGGACCTAGCAATTTCTCTGGTGGACGTAGCCCACACTGGGTGAACCACATAAATCTGTGTCTCTATTGTATTGTGTATCTTCTGTGTTTTGTTTCCGCATTTGTTTTATTTTATTTCTCCCCGATGTTGTTTTTCTAACAAGAAAGCATGATGAGTAAAATAAACCAATATGTGGGTAATTTAGTTTCTAAAGGTGAGTTACTCAGATGCCAAGTGTCATAGAAGGTGAACCACCTACACATTCTCTCCCCTCAGGGGATACCAATCAATTATCTTGACCATAGATGTGTGAGGCGTTGCGCCTATCATCGCGAAGGAGGAGGATGTCCCTTTCTACTTGCATTGGCTCTGACATGAGAAAAATAAGACATCTGGTATTCCATCCTAAGTTGAGATTGCACAATTCGACCAACACTCTATAGAATCTTGTGGAAGAGGATTCAAAGAGTTGGTCAATGGTGCTCTACATCATGGAGTGGTGGTGGTTGAGAGGAAACAATTAGATGTCCTACCAACCAACCAAGGACCTCAACTATTCAAAGGATGAGCATGTACAATGCAAATATCAGAGGTTCAATTGAGTCACCTAGAAGAATCTAAACAAAATCTCAATTGGACAAAGAGAACACTCCCCATGATAACATCAACATGTAAAATTCTTTGGTGGTAAAAATAGGTAAAATCAATTGGAAATGAGATGTGGTATCATGAACTGAAAAGATGTATCCAGTTTCAAGAAGGAGTTTTGGATCAAATGAATGGTTTTGTCACAAATTAAGGAATCTATAAAGGGAGACAAGGTGCTCATTCTTAGGGTCAAAAATGGGGAATTTAAAAGGCTCTTAGAACCAAAGCTATTAGATCAAAAAACTCAAGCACATACAAATAGTAAAAGTAGTAGGCATCAAGAGATTCATCCATTACATTATGTTTAACTCTGTAACTCTTCTTCTTTTTTGTCTGTGTTCTTGTAAATCCACCCCTCTCATCTGGCTTCTTGTATAATATCCCATTAATAAAATCAAAAGAAGTAGGTTATGAAACATATTCAATGTTACTATGTGGTGTATAATTATGGCATAGAAGTGATTTCCTCTTTACAAATAACCATTTCTTTTCATTTGTTTATGCATTTAAATGACATGCAGAGGGTACCTCCATGTATTTGAATGTGTGAGTATGTGTGATTGTTTGAAGGATGCTTTATTGATATGTATAGATGTGTTAGAACTGTTGAAATATTAATTGCTCACAACGTTATTATATTTCCATAATCTATAAGATTAATTCTCTGTAGTTCCTTATATGCTTATCTTCTCTTTCTTCTAATTCAACACTTCACTCACTTTTAAATATAACTTTTATGAAACACTCATCGACATATGCCACTAGGAGTTGAGAGATTTTAATATTTGAGCTCATATTGTTCGAGGGATGAGAGCTTTGAAAAAGAGAGAGAAAAAAAAACAAAATTGCATGATTCATTGTGTTTCACACATGGCTTTAAGACTCATCTTGAGCCTTATCCCCTTGGGTGCCTCAACATCGTTCCAATAACATCTTGGAACATATAGAGGGATAATTGATAATATGATATGGGAATATGTAAGTAGTATGTATGCAAGTAGATTATCATAGAGAAGACATTTATGATTGAGAAAATTATTTCAAAAAATAAAAATTATAAACAAAACAAAAATTAAAATTAAAAAAATCAAACTATTCTCTTCTTTTTGTTTATTTGTGTAGTAATTTCCTATATCTAAAATAATTAATTCAATGCCCCCAAAAAACCTAGCATATAATTTTCATAAAAAATACAACAAAATATGATTGTTGTTATTGAGAAGTTTTTCGTAAATCATAAACCATGTGTCCATCCAATTATCAATAAATTATTGCTAACTGCACAATTCATGCAAATACATTTGTTGCTAGATAGAATTTGTTCACTATTTTAAGGATTAATAAACATTTGGATGATCTTCTCTTTTTTGTAAATATTTCACTTGTTTATGATATAAATGAATTTTACAATTCTCATAAATACGAGCCTTATAATTGTTCATATCAGCCAACTTTCATTGTGCATAACTAATTATTTCCTTGACTCGCCATGTCATGCCTTTCTTTGACTTGTCATGCCTTTCCTTGCCTTCCCATGCCTTTCATTTCCTTTCCTTGACATTCCTTACCTAGACATAGACCTTTCCTTGCCATGCCTTGCCCTTCCTTGCCTTTCATTGTCCAGCCTTTCCTATCATTGCTATTTCTTTCCTTGCATTTCCTTTCCATGGCATGCCTTTCCTTTCCAGTCATTGGATTTCCTTTTCATTCCTTGCATTTCCTTTCCTTGCCTTTCCTTTCCTTGACTTTCCTTGCCTTGAATTTCCATGCCACACCTTTCTTTGCAAGGGCTTGCCTTGCCTTGACATGCCTTACATTTCCATGGTTTTCCTTTCCATATCTATACCTGGACCTAGATCTAGACCTTGCCTTTCCATGCCTTGCCTTTCCATATATAGACTTTCTTTTCCCTGCCATGCCTTTTCTTGCCTTTCCTTTCCATGCCATGCCTTTCCTTGTCTTGTCATTTCTATCCTTGCCTTTCCTTTCATTTCCATGCCATTCCTTTCCTTGTCATGCCTTTCCTTTCCTTTTCATGCCTTGCATTTTCTTTCCTTACCATACCTAGACCTAGACCTAGACCCAGACATTGCATTGTCATTCCTTGCCTTACCATGTCTAGCATTTCTTAGCCTTGCCTTGTCTTTCCTTTCCTTGAATTTCCATGCCTTCCTTTCCTTGCCATTCCTTTCCATGTATATCCTTGTGTTGACTTTCATTTCCTTGCCTTGCCTTGAATTTTTGTTCCATGTTTTTCCTTGTCATGTCTTTCCTTTACTTTCCTTGCCATGTATATCCTTGGCTTGCATTGCATTGGCTTGCCTTTCCTTGAGTTTACATGCCATTCCTTGACTTTCCATGCCTTTCCATGCCTTTATATGACTTACATTTCCTTTCCTTGCCTTACCTTTCCTAGACCTAAACCTATACATTGTCTTGCCATGCCTTACCTTTCCTTTCCTTTCCATGTCTAGTCTTTCCTTGTCTTTCCTTTCCTTGAATTTCCATGCCAATATTTGTCTTGTCATGCCTTTCCTTTCCTTTCCTCACCATGTCTTTCCTTACCTTTCCATGCCTTTCCTTTCCTTACCATGACTTTCTTTGCCTTKCCTGCCTTGCCTTACCTAGGAATAGACCTAGACCTAGACCAAGGCCTTTCCTTGCCATGCCTTTCCTTTCCTTTCCTTTCCTTGATATACCTAGAAATAGACATAAACCTTTCCTTGTCACGCATTTCCTTGCCTTGCCTTTCCATGTCTATCCTTACCTTTCCTTGCATTTCCTTTCCTTGTATTAAATTTCCATGCCATGTTTTTCCTTACTGTTGGCACAAGGGCAGACCCGGGGTTCAATGCTACAGCAACGCACCAACAAAACCCTAACTACTGGCCCTTTTGGAAACACCTTTGAAGTAGAAGAAGTCTCACCCGAGGTAGAGGCATGGGTGGTTGAAGGACTCAGATGTCTGCAACCTAAGCTGGGACACAGATCTGTGATTCCAACACTTAACAAAGCACTCAAAAGTTAACATTCATCAATATCCAGTGTTAGTCACAATGCAGTTAAACCCTAATTGCAGAACATCACAATATTCAACCAGATCTAGCATTTAGCAACACTTAGCATAACAAATCAGATCAGATCTAGCAGATTCAAGCACTTAAAAAATCCACATAGGTCAGATCCAGCATTTATTCTTACCATTAAGCACAAATAAATAACATATCTACCTATCATTCATCAAAGCACTAAGCAAGTTAACATATAAACACGTCAAGACATTGCACAAAGAATAGAAACACAACATGTACGTGGTTCACCCCCACCCTGGGGATACGTCCACCAACTCTTCATATTATTTATTAGCTTCTTCAATTAGTTATATGCACAGAGAATCCAAACCCACTCCGCATAGGACACAAGATTTTCGTGCACCTCGCCAGATCCTCCTTCCCCGAGCTAGGTCTAAGAACAAAGCCTTCTTACAATCACTTGCACTTAGCTTTGCAAGTTCTTAGCATATAGTAAGCACAAATCCTTACAAATCTTGATCACATAGATCCAATTCTATCACTTATCCATTCATACTCACTACATCACCTTATCACAAAGCCTTCTTACAATCACTTGCACTTATCTCATTACATTAGCACCTAGCATACACTGGCTTCTCCTTACATCGCCTAGCTTCTATTTATACATACAAAATAGTTCTAAACATGGGTAAACCCATGGGCCGACATTTCCATACCCATTACATAATCCCAAATCCAAAAAGGGCCCTAAAAGGGGCCAATATCCCACATTCTCTTCTTCGTCTTGCGCTCTGCCTTTGATAGCCTGTCGAAGTCCCAAAATTGGTCAAACATGACCAAGAATCCTCAAGACTTGGTCAAGGTCCGACACTTACCATGCCTTGCCTTTCCTTGTCATGCCTTTCATTTCCTTGCCTTGCCTTGAATTGTCTTGAATTTCCATATCTTGCCTCACGTTTCCTTTCTCTGCCTTGCCTTTCCTTTCCTTGTCTTTCCATGCCTTGTCTTGCCTTGGTCTGGGTCATGGTCTAGTTCATAATCTATTCCATGATCTACGTCAAGGTATAGGTCATGGTCATGGTGTAGGTATAGGTATAGGTATAGGTCATGGTTTAGGTCTAGTTCTAGGTCGATGTCATGGTCTAGGTCTAGGTCTAGGTCCAATTCTAGGTCATGGTCTAGGTCTAAGTCTAGGAAAGGTCTAGGTATAGGTCTAGGTCTAAGTCTAGGAAAGGTCTAGGTATAGGTCTAGGTCTATCTATAGGTCATGGTATAGAAAKATCTAGAGATATCCCATGAACTATCTCTATACCTATACCTAGACCTTTCCTTACCTTGTCTTCCCTTGCTAGGTATAATTTTAAGGATGAAAATTTATATTAAAATGTAGAAACTTAGGATAATATTATTAGTCCTTAATATGCAAAATGTAAAATGTTTAGCGATAGTTTTGTAAAAATATTCAAATTTATAAGGGTTTTATATAGATTCTATAAATTTTTTGGCGATTTTTAAGGTAAAATAATTTCATTCTATGGAATTTTGGAGAATTGTTGTTAGAAAAAATGGAAACTCGCAAATCGTTTTTTGGGAAAAACCATGGAAAATTAGCCCATTTGAGAAATTTAGCCCCTAAACTCTTCTATGTGGACCCTTGCCATGTCTATCCTTGATTTTTCTTGGCATGCATTGCCTTTCCTTTCCTTGAATTTCCTTTCCCTATCTAGCCTTTCCTTTCCTTTCTTTGACATAGACCATGACCTATACCATGGCCTAGACCTAGACCTATACCTTGGTCCAGGTGGATCTCCACACATGGAAGGGACTTTACTTTGTTCACCAAGTTGATTTGCAGAGTGGTGAAGATGGTGAACTTATAAGTTATGAGTTTTATTTTCTCATGCATTTTATTAATGCTTTCTGAGGAAAAGGTCTCATGCATTCTTATGCTTTTATGATATGCTCATGGATTTAATTATGCTTTATGAGATTTTGGAAAAACTTATACATTATTCACTTTTGATGTAAAATGATAAATACGTGAGTCTAATTTCCCTCACAAGTATTAATCATTTTACATCAAAAGTGAATAATGTATTATTTTTTCCAAAATCTCATAAAAGCATAAGAATGCATGAGACATTTTCCTTACAAATAATTAATAAAATGCTTGAGAAAATAAAACTCATAACATATAAGTTCACCATCTTCACCACTCCGCAAATAAACCTGGTTAACAAATTAAAGTCCCTTCCATGTGTGGAGATATCCTCTCGGATCACGCCTCCCCACAAAAGAAACTTTTGGTCTCCAAAAGTATCAACTTTATCTCTATGCAAATGTCCTCAAAAGGCACATTCTTTCAAGACTCCTTCACTCACATACTTTGGAATCAGAATGCAGAAAGAGATCCTGGGAGACGATTGAAGAGAAATTGAAGGGATCATTTAACTCAATGGAGGATATGATTAAGAGGATAATATTGTGTGAGGAGAATCTGCCAATGATTTGGCACCATTGGATCCAACGAGCCAAGATATCTCCCATCAGATTCGTCGAAGGAGATTCTGTGGGAATGTCATCATCCAAAGCACCATGAGGATATGTGAGTCTAGGTCACGATTGCGTGGAGATTTAAATATTTAGCATTCAGCCCTGTCACAAAGATAGAGTCATCGATTTGACTAAAGGAAATATGGTACAATTGCATTTTATAAGCGGGCGTCGACGTCGGCATATAAGCTAAAAGATAGTTCTATAATTGTTGTCGAATTCACAACTGGCAGTGGTGAAATGATGGAATTATTATTCTCCCAGATGGTCATATTTACCCCAAGAATGAGACTATATACAATGCCAATGTCAACCAGAGTGAGGCAAATCCCAAACAATATGGGATCTCTAGCTATTCGAGAAGCAAGTCGTAGAAGGCTTCCATGAGTGCGGACTTGGTGGGATTCCAAAGTCCACGAGCTCAAACATCAGGTTGCCACATCATCTAATATATAGTTGTTTAGAGAGGAAAATTTTCAATATATATCCAAAGGAAAAATCTATGACTAACATGAATGATGGTCTTCAATTCTTAAATGATATTTGATTTGGCAAGGAATTGATGGGAAGAAATATCTGAGAAGATACGATATCACATATCCTATATATAGTGGCCAATATATTACCTCAATCAATGATATCGGGATTTCAAAAACAGTGGTGCTCAATCCGAAGAAAAAAGATATCTTTTCCAACTTTGACATGTTTGGGTTCAACATGAATCTACACTCTAGACAATAGTGGTGAATATCATGATGATTATAGGAACTAGCCAACACTCATGTGTAGGAAACTAGTCTAGGATTTGTTTGCATAATGGGGGGAGTAATCACACACTCTACATAATCCGACTTGATTCATTTGATAGAATGGGTGAAGGGATTCACAAATTTTGCAAAATTGCAACATATCGATTTCTTGACCATTATGAGTACTACTCTTTTGATGACTCTGGCGGATGAAAACCTCCAGTTTACCCAGGTATATCGTTGAATATGGGATTTCGTATAATGATGTGCTCATTCTCTTTGAGGCCCTCGGCTCTCTTTTCCTTTCTCGTAGCTTTGTGAGAATAATTCCATAGTGGGCTCCCGACGTGCGGTAGATTTTGATTTGGTGTGCATAATTTCAATGGTTGGGGAAGACTTATTCCACTAATTTGGTACGAGAATGAATCATGTGTGGGTGGGACTAACACTTATGTTGATCATATTCCTACACTATGCAAATGTGTTCAACATCACGAAGATCCTAGCCACATGTCCAGAGTACAAAAAGTTCATAAAGTGATCATTGGTTCTGCATGTGTTTCTCAACTACCTCGACACCAAGCAGCTCCACGACATCAGCAACCACACAACGTTGAAAAAAACAACCAGGCTAGCGCTAGGCAATGCTAGGTTCATCAACATCATGGATTTAAGGGGAAAAAATGTCTCCTTTGGACTAAAGATAGTGCGAATAAATGGAAGAGCCACAACTGAAGGTATATATATGTTTTTATGGTGGTTGAATGATGGGGTTCTTATTTATTACCAATTTCATTATTATAATGGGTGTCACGTCATATTTTTATGATGCAAACTATTAAAATCCCATTTTGGATAATAGTTTCCACATGCCTAAGTAAGATTGAGGACAATCAAAAGGAGTTTTATTTATGAAAATATTTTTGTAGTGGGGGTTTTGCACCACTAGTGCACATAATATTGCGCATTTTTGTAAAGGTTAAATGGTACCATAGAAGTTTCCCCTTTGTGCATATTTTGGCTTCTTTGAAATCATCATGTAAAATTATTATGAAGAATTGTAATGGTTGTTTAGACACTCTTGAGTGAGGAGAGTGAGAGGCGTTATTTTGTGCCTTAAGCCTTAAGTGGATTCATTTTGTAATAATTATGTAAACAGTTGAATGGGGCGATTTTACCAAGCCATTTTGGCGATTCATTGTAAACTTGACCAAAGAGTGTAGTTATAAACTCTTGGAAAGTAAGGTACACCAAAGATTGTGGTACATGTATCATCTGCTACAGGTTGCAAGATTACGAAGGTGTGGTATTCGACATTTCAGCTCCAAAGAACAAAGGTGAAGGAGACAAGGGATGTGTCTTTCCAAACATTTTCTTTGCAATGGTTGCAAGTGTTGTATTTGCACTCTAATTCCGAAGTATGTGTGTGGAGGAGTCTTGAAAGAATGTGCCTTTTCAGGACATTTGCATAGTGATAAAGTTGATACTTTTGGAGACCAAAATTTTCTTTTGTGGGGAGGCGTGATCCAGGCATATCTTCACACATTGAAGGGAATTTACTTTGTTCACCAAGTTGATTTACAGAGTGGTGAAGATGGTGAACTTATATGTTATGATTTTTATTTTCTCATGCATTTTATTAATGCTTTGTGAGGAAAATGTCTCATGCATTCTTATGCTTATATAAGATTCTCACGCATTTAATTATGCTTTATGAGATTTTGGAAAAATCCATACATTATTCACTTTTGATGTAAAATTATTAATACTTGTGAGGGAAATTAGACTCACGTATTTATCATTAAATTATAATTTTGGAAATTGGTTTTTATGTGAGGAACCACCTCACACCAATTTTCCATTATTCTCAATTATAGGTTGAGAGAATCAAGGACATGGATGAAGAGTCTTTGGGTGGTTGTGAGACTTTTTCCATTATGTGCTTGAAGATATTTTGAGATCCTACATTCATGAATCTTGTTTTTCCTCTTTTGTAATTAGATCCTATTATTATGGATCTAGTAATTAATTCTCTTTTTTAAGAGTGAGGAAAAACTATATAATATCTTATGTGAGCCCTATGTAGGAGGGAGACTAATGAGGAATTAATGAGTGGAGTTAGAGAGACGTAGTGCTACTACTCCTAAGTATTGAAAGACTTATTCATGTAAGGAATTATCCTTCTTGATGTATGGAGAGATATGAGTGTGAGTAGTCTTCTTGAATCCTCATTGAAGGAGAAAGCATCTCTTATGTAATCACTTATGAGAAGGTCTCAACATCTTTTGAAGAAGGAATGAAAGCGATCCATATTCCAATTGAAGTGGGTCCGGAGACGTATCCCAGGAGGGGCGAACTCCATTACCAACATCGATTATCTCTCTCTTGTATTTTCATATTCTTATTCCATTTTAAGTTCATGTGTGTTATGTATTATTTTTTAAAGCATGTTTAATAATGGACTCATATGACCTTTAATCCTTATTCAAATAATTCATTAGAAAATGATTCTAGATTTAAAACTTGTGTAGAGTAAGTACTCGTATGTTTTCATATCATACCTACACCATGACCTTTACCTAGACCCATACCTAGACCTACACCTACACCTACATCTACACCTACACCTTTCCACACCTTTCCTTTCCATCTCTAGCCTTGCCTTTCCTTTCATTGCCTTGCTTTGCCTTGCATTTCCTTGCCATGCCTTAACTTGCCTTGTCTTTCTTTGACTTTCCTTGCTATGTCTAACCTTCCTTTTCCATTTCCCAAACAAAACTAGTTCCTTACCATTCAAGCTTGAGGATGCCATCATTTTTTTGGAAAATACAATGCCAAAATGCAATTCCCTCATACATAAAAGATGGTTTCCTTCTAGGGTAAAAAACCCTAACATAACTTCTACCGTCAAATCTGCAACCTAATGATGAATGGTTTAGATTGACTATGAAATTACAATATTTTACAAGGCAATTTTCCCAAAAAATGCCTCTTCATGGGAACTTCCCCAAACCCTAACTAGGGGGCTAGGGATCCAAAATATCATTGTCGCCCCCTTGGAGCCCCATAGTGATAGATGTGGGGTTGCAAGCCCCCCCACACCCCCCCATCAGGAAATGAGATCCAAACATTGTTGAAACAAGACCTCTAAATCAAGAAGATAATCAGGCTCGACAATAAAAATTCTCCCACTTGGAGAGTGATCCCAACAACTCCATTTTTACTATACCTGCTACTATGATCCACCTTGGACCTAGAAAGTTTCTCATCTTCACCTTCATTCTTGAATGAAAACTAAAACTAAGAAGGAACTCAATTTCTCTCTGGCTACTACCTTTGTTAACATTTCTGTAAGATTCTTGCTAGTATGTATCTTTTCCAACTTCAATTGTCCATCTTCCAAAATGGATCGTATGAAATGGTACCTGATTTATATATGTTTAGTCTTATAATGGAAGGGTGAGTTCTTTGCAAGATGAATGGAACTGTTTCTATCGCAGTACTACCTGCTATTCTCATGTTGCTTTCCCAATTTCTCCATAAACCTCTGTAACCAAATCATCTCTTTACTATCCTTTGTAGAAACAACCTACTTTTCTTCCATTGTTTAAAGTGATACAACCTTTTGCAGTTTTGAATTCCAACTTATTGTTGTTCCACCTATAGTAAAAACATACCGAGTGGTGTTCATCCTTCTATTTTTATCACCTATCATATCTGAATAAACATATCCTTGTAGACCAATGTTTGAACCTTCAAAACATAATGCATGAGTAGTAGTACCTCTCAAATACCTGAGAATCCAATTTACTACCTCCCATTGTTATTTCCCTGGATTGTTCATGTACATGCTCACAACTCCCACTACATGTGCAATATCTAGTTTTGTTCACACCATCACATACATCAAGTTGCCAACTATTGATGAATAAGGGACCCTGGACATGTATTCTATATGCTCCTATGTCTTAGGAAATATTTACTTGGTCACTTTTAAATAGTTGGAAAAAGGTGTACTATCGGGTTTTGCATTCTACAATCTAAACTTATCCAACACCTTGTCTATGTACGCTCCCCAAAACAATGTCAATTTATGAATTTTCATGTCTCTTGTTATTCTCATACCAAGTATTTTCTTTGTAACACCCAAATCCTTCATCATAAATGAATTAGATAATTTTATTTTCAACACATTTATATCCTACATGTTAGACCCAACAACAAACATGTCATCTACATAGAATAGAAATATAATATAACTTCCATTTTATAGCTTCTTAAAATAAACACAATGATCAGAATGGCATATACAATAACCTTGTTATGTCATAAACCTGTCAAATTTCAAATACCACTACCCTGGATATTTCTTTAGGCCATACAAGCTCTTCTTCAACCTGCATACCAAATTCTCCTTCCCTTTGATCTCATACCCCTGTGATTGTTGCATATAAATATCTTCCTCCACGTCCCCATGGAGAAAAGTTGTTTTTACATCTAATTGTTCAAGATGAAAATATTTTACTGCGATAAGACTTAAAATAGCCCTAATTGAAGTCATTTAAAAAAAAAAAAAAAAATTTCATCAAAATATATACCTTTCTTCTGTGCAAACCCCTTTAGAACAAGTGTTTCTTTGTACCACGTTTTCCCTCCATCCTCTTCCTTCAACCTGTAAACACATTTATTATGCAATGTTATTTTTCCTACATGAAGCTGAACCAAGTGCCAAGTCTAGTTATTTTCCAAGGAGTCCATTTCTTCTTTCATTCCTTGCTCCCACTTCCTTTTAGTGTCTATCTGCATTGCCTCTTCATAACTTTATTATTCATCAGAATTAGTCAAAAATAAATAATACAATGAAGGAGAGTATCATTAAGGTGTTCTAATTAATATGGTATATCTTCTAATAATACTTGTAGGAGTTTGAGGTATCTACTGCTCCTTTTGTTGTACATTTTGATTTTTTTGTACCTTTGGAATTTCATTTTCTTTGATTTCATCAAGCATTGTGTATTCTGTGTTTTCATTTTTTTGTTTCTTTCCCTACAACTGATCTTTGTACATGATCTTTTCATTAAATACCACATCTCTACTCCTAATTATTTTTTGATTTTAACAATCCCATAAGAGATATACAAAATCATTAACACTATATCCAATAAAGGTACATTTTTTTCATTTTTCCTCAAACTTTGTTATATTTCCTTTATCAATATGGACATATTCTTCACAATCGGAAGTCTTCATAAATGAATAGTTTACCTTTTTACCTATCCATTCCTCCCTTGGAATTCCATCATCCAAGGAGATTGAAGGCCCTATGTTTATTAAGTAAACAATAGTATCTACAATATATTCCCAAAACTATAAGGGGAACCCTACATCCAATCTCATACTCCTTGCACGTTCCATGGTTGTCTTTTTCATCCTTTCTGACACAACATTTTATTGTGGTATTCCTAGAACTGTCTTCTCTCTACGAATCTCATGGTATGAACAGTAATTATCAAACTCTTTGTTGTATTATTCACCTCCATTATCCGATCTAAGAAACTTCAATATTTTTCCTGTCTCATTCTCAACCAAATCTTTCCATTTCTTAAAAATGTCAAAAACATCATATTTTTTTCAAATGCAATAAACCAAAGTTTTTCTAGTTGCATCATAAATAAAAGTACCATAATAATGAGAGACACCAAGATATGATACCTGAGTTGGTCCCCATACATCGTTATGCACAAGAACTAAATTTTCTCTCTTATTTTCCTTTCCAACACAGAGAAATCTGACTCTCTTCTATTTTCCATAAACAAAGTGCTCACAAAATAAAAATCAACTTGTTTAATATCAAGAAAAAAATTCCTTTTGAGGAGTATGTGCATCCCCTTCTCACTCATGTGTCCAAGCATATGATGCCATAGTGTTGTAGCCTCTTCTGTAAAAGCTAAAGAGATAGAATATTCAACATTACTAGTACATAAATACAATGTACCTATCTTCTCTCCCTTTTCTATTACTAGTGATCCTTTAGTGACCTTCCATTGATCTAAAAATGAAGAAGACTTGTATTCTTGAAAATATTTGCAAGTTAAATTTTATGTGTTAAAAGCAAATGGATCAAGTTTGCAACACATTATTAATAGGATTTACTCATTCAAGATGCATATAAACAACATCATAATCAATGAACATAAAAAACTTAACACAACAAATGATAAAGGAGTTCACCCCTCTCTTGGGCTACATCTCCTAGTCCAGCTTCCAATGGATCATTAGTATTATTTGCTCAAAGTGCTCAAAACGTGCTTTACAATGCTCAAAATGACCAATAGACTGCTCCAATGGCTTCAGAACGTCCAAAAACCCCTAGCTGGGATTTTTTGGCACTTCGTATGGCCAAAAAACGAAGAAGATAGGCTTCCTTGAAGTCTCCCCTTCAAGCTTGTTGTCTCTGCAACTACAAAATGCACCTCCTCTTCTCAACCTATCCCACACGCAATTTTAAAGCGTGAAAACCTGGAACCGGGTGCAACCGCACCACCGGTCCAAACTTTCGAACCGTTTACGCTCTGGCCCTAACTACCAAGGCTCGTAGGCACATGGCAGTCATACGACTGCGCCAACACACAACAGGGCTAATGGTTAAATAACCGTTGGAACCGTATGTTAAATCTGCACGCGTTGGTATAGTGGTCACATGGTAAACCACACACATATATATCAAACGGTTACAATATATGGTTATGGTGGTAACCATCGTAGTGCTGGTCGCATATAATATAACACATGACCATGGGTCGGGGCTTAGCCCCGGCTTGGTCCACGCCCATATATACAATATAAAAATGTTAAATACAATGTTTAAAACATATATAACAAGGAACATATGTGGGCGCGCCGATTGGGCAGCCTTTCCCAAAGCTTTACCCTTGCCCCAGAGGTCACGGGGTCGACTCCTGTTGAGTGCAAAGTTTTAACAAGTAAACAAGTGACACGTGGCGGCCTTCGATTAGGCCACATGTCACATACCCATTCGTTGCCAAAACACATCATATGCCATCTGTCCAATAAATGTCTGCCACATCAGCATATGGTCTGCCACGTCACCCATACGGTCTACCATGTCATCGTCCGTACGGACTGTACGGACTTGTACAGTCAGCATCCCTTTTTTGTCGGTTTGCCATTTTGAACAAAATGTGATATCTCTCACTCCCGACGTCAGTTTGAACCCAAACGAGTTGCGTTGGGTTTGCAATGATGAGGCCTACTCTCTCGTCTGATTTGAAGTGATTCTGAACACTTTGAATTTTTGAGCAAAATTTGATCCCCTGATCACACCTCCCCATTGCAAAGATTTTGGACCTCCAAAAGACTATATTCAGTCTATGTGAAGATGAGGGTATAGTTCCCTCACCCTTTCAACCTCAATCCACTTGGCTTTGCTTGGATTTGTACTTTTAAGACCAACTCGAAGATACTCCACATTTCCTTGTTTTGAAGTTCGCATTCTCCTGTCAAGGATGGTGTCTTCATGCCATTCTGTAAGATATTCTGGGGAAAAATCATCTATAGAAGGAATCTGAACATGATCTCCATGATCATCAATCAACGGAGGCTCATACAATTTCAAATTCTCAACATTAACAACTTCATACATTTGCATATAAGGAGGCAAATCTAAACGAAAGGCATTGTTACCAATCTTGT